>VWZK01005444.1:68341-164401 GCA_013396935.1 Baryphthengus martii | reverse complement strand
GAAATATCAGAAATTACTAAGATTCGGTGTGACAGGCAAGAGTTTATTCCTGAGCTGTAATTATATCTGTTAAATTGCAGCCCACAGTAAATTTCCGTAGCCAAACTCTAAAGAATGGACTACTTAATGTCAAGATGCTAGAACTTTACTGTTGGACTGGGCATGACTTACACCTTGGTATTAATGAAAAAAAAAAAATGGTGAAAAGATATGGTATATAATAGCTTTCCTTTGACTCTATGCTGATATTTGTAAAGTAAAGCTTTTTTTTCTATAGACTACTTATTTCCCAGGTTAGGTAATAAATCATGTTTATACAGAAATTTATAGAAATGTTTATTAAAGTAACTGTGCTGTCTTCATAGTCTAGTACTGCACATATCTGCTATGAATGACTTCCCATACAGAGTACATCTAGCTAGGATTTTAAAAACCTTTCAAAAGTTCTTTCATGGTAGAGTTGTGAATCAAAAGGTTCCTTGTTAATTTTGAATACACCATCTAAAGAAATGTATACAGAAAAGTTATTATTTCACAAACAGAAAGCTGAATTAAAAAGGGGTCATTCCCGTCTTCCACAATCTCAGGCTATAAACAGGCCAATGTCGTGATTTTGCCCAGCTCCCTGGCTGATGACTTTGAGAAGTTCTGCCATGCCAACGATGGACCCCTGCCACTGCTGTACAGAAGTAAACCAGGTGATTGGACATGTCCTCTGAGTAGTGATTCTGATATCAGGTAACTACAGACCAGCTCTGCTTGTCAAAGTTCTGCAATGAATGCTGATGGTGATTCCGAGGGGATCAGGGAGCGGCCTGTGTAATGTTGTACCTTTTGACCAAGTTTCTTCTCTTGGAGTTAAACCTTTGAATGAAAACTATGCATGAATATAACAGCCTGACTGTCATCTTCTTGAGAGACATGTTATGGTAATTGTCAGTGTTACAAGTATTTCTCTAATGCAAAAGTGAAATTTTCTGTAAATTCTAAATATTTTGCAATCTGAGCCATCAGAATTAAGTAATAGGGGTTTTATCTTTGTTTTACTTAGGCATGGTGTTTATTTAGGCATGGTTTTATACAGGCATGGTGACTGTACGATATTTGTAGAGTCTCTGAGATTGGAAGAATGTACTCCTGTAATAAATATTGAAAGCAAGACTTAAAATAGGTCTCTAATTTTTGAGGCCCTGCTACAAGATACTTGCAAGGGACATTTGCCTATAAAACCTAAAAAATACCAAACTAGCACTTTCTGTTTACTGGAGCTGGTTGGGGTTTTTTTGCAGAATAACATATTCTGGGGTTTTCACATGTGTTTGTTTCATCATTACTCAGAAAGAAAAGAAATAGATCAAGTAGGCTGTATCTTGTGGTTTCATATTGGGTTAATGTCAATTCAAATGATTCACTTTGTTTTCAGCAATTGACAATAAAGCTGTGATAACTTCTTGTTTCACTAGAACTGACTGCCTACAGTACAAAATATATGAGCATGGAGCTTGTACTGGATCACTGAAAAGCCTAAAGGAGTTTTCTGAACAACTGAAGGAGATGGTCGCTTTCTATTTAGGCTGCAGCTTCTCTTTTGAAAAAGCAGTCCAAAATGCTGGCATTCCCATAAGAAATGTTGAGCAAAAATGTAATGTAAGCATGTATAAGGTTAGTCTTTGTCATAACTTTGCCTTTGTCCATAATCACATGACATTCTTATACCTATTGCTCAAAATCAGAGCTTTTTTTTCCTACCCACAGGATAACTTTAGGCATGTACTAGTGCTGAATACGTAAAAAAAGTATTTCTTTTAATGAGCGTAGCAGTTTCTTCTGCGTGTACAACAGCCACATTTTTTTTTTTCCTGTGACAGCAGAACCTTTAAACTGCTTATTCTGACCTCTGGGACAGAAGATGTTCCCAAAGACTTGAGGTATCTACCATAGCACTGACAATTATAACTATGCTCAGAAAGTTTATAGTGCAGATCTTCATGTCAAAAGTCCTCAGGTTATTCTGACTCCAGTAGGTAGACTCTTTAATATTAAGAATACTCAAGTACACATCTGCATGCCTTTTTCATTTAGTTTGGATGCTGTTCTACTAGACAAAGATTATTGTTGATTTTAGTGTCATTGTTTCACATTCTTTTTGATATACTCCTGATCAAAATGAAGGCGCAAATGTATCTCGTATGGAAGTCCTTCTACCATGCTTAAAGAAAAAATATACAAGTATGTATCTGCTTATAACATTTCAGAATTAGGGAAATGTTTTAAATCTTCACATCAATACTGTGAAGATCTGTACAGTGTGTTTCTTTAGTGACAGGTATGACTTTTATTACAAAGATTGTTAATGAACACTTTCTCTACAGCTCTAGCTGTCTGCATATCTTATGTTCAAATGCAACTTAGCAGACATTTTGTTCTAAAAAGCCAGGCTGCGTTATTTCTGAGTTGGAAAGGTACTTTAGCATCCCAGTCAGTGCAGATGATGAATTCCATAAAACCTTTATAGAAGCACAAAAGATTTTGTATGTGTTGTTTCTGTAGAAGTGGGTACTGCCAGCAGCAGGATTTCCTGCATATTACAGGGCATTGCAGCTCCCCTGAACTGAAATATGGGCACTAGATTCAGACCAAGGAGCTTTGTCACTGTGTGATACTTATTAGTTTTTTCCCTTTCTGTAAAGGGATCACACCACTGTTTTCTGACAATATTCAGAATATATTGAGCTCACATGTACCAAAGCAAGAAATGCATAATGTTGAAAATTTTAGAGATCTATTGAAAGAAGCTCAAGGATGGAATGTTTCACTGCTGCACTTTACAAAAGACAAAAAAAAATTTAAAGGATTTAAAATGAACATTAGTATGCGGCCTTTCTAAACTCACGTACAGTACAAAGTTTGAGACTTATTTCTCCTAATACTTTAGAAGTATTATTCAATAATCCCACTAACTCCTGGATTCTTTTAAACTGCCAGACAACTGTGCCTTGCTACAGCATTTCTACTTTTTACTGCAACTTAGTAGTCACAATGAGACCTATTCCTGAAAGCAAGTTGGAGGCAGCCGTGCTAGCGACATCTGAATTAAAAGAAGCCCATGGAGCACCAATTCACATCGGTCACCCTGGTCAGTTCTGTTCATTTTTCACTATATATACACTTTATTGTGTATAAAAATGAGAAAGGGAACCATGGGAAGTCGTAGGACTGTAATACTTGCATCAGTAAATTTATCATCTTTTCATCATTTCTAATGGTCACAAACCCAAGCTGAGGGGAAAAAAAAAGAAGAGCAAAGTAGGTTTTCATTGAGCTGACCACAGATTTCTTGGATAAGAAATAGCTGTCTGATGTAGATAAGTTATATGGCAGGGGTGGTTTTGGTAGAAAAAGTATAGTCACATTTTTCTAAAATGTATGCAGTTTCATTTATATGTGAATACTTTCTTACTGTCAGAGATTCTAGTGACAGAGTAGCAATGATTGACAGCATGTGGAGAAGTATATGTGGATACATTTTGTGTCTTAGTGGATGACTGTGAAAGTAAATGCTGCATTATTTTTTAAAATATTGAAATAGGATACGTTGAGCACAACACATAAGACAGAATAAATACAAATATGACAAGAATATTAAAAAAACCAAACAAACACAAAACCAGCTCAGCAAGTATAGGTCTACGCTTTGCAAGGGAAAACTGGGAAAAAAAAAAAAAGATGAAACAGGAGGCTGTTTGGAAAAGAACAAAACCAAACAAACACCTGGAAGACCACGACAGATAACAATAATAAAAAAACAAGCCCTTCCTCTCTGCTGACAGAAATTTGTCAGTCAGCAGACTGACAGGCTGCATACACAGAAGGATAACACTGCAGAGCATGAAAGGAGAAGTCAGTGGTTAACTGTACATATTTGATCTGAGTGCTTAAATCTGAGGAACTACTACTAAGTCATTACTATGAGTAGAGCAACAAGATGATTTGGCAGGTGAGGGTCTCCACTCTTTGTGGAGTAAAAGAAGAGTAAATGATTATATATACAGATTATATACATTTACTCCAGAAAAGGCAGTGGTATATTAAAGCATCTGAAGAATTTAAAAGCAGGAGAAGAGAGTAAGGGCTTAGAATGACCCAGAATACTGCAAATAGGTGTTAGAATAAAGCTGAGGAGCATTTAGTGAAAGCTGGGTAAGAGTGAGATGTAGTTCTCTAACCCAGAGACTTGAAAGAGTGAATACTCATCTCTCTAGCTAAAGAATGTAGGAAGCTAAAGCAGGAGAAAAATGTTCTACAAAAATTTTGCATTGCAGTCGTTTATTCGTGTTTGCCAGCGTTGTGAATATAATTCTTCCATCTATAGAGAAGATTTATATTATTTTGGAAACTCAGCATGGATGTCTAGCTTGCGTTTTGTGGCAGAAATAAAGTGACTACATTTTTACTAACATAAAAATCAGTTTACTGATACTGACGTACAAAAAGGTTTCTGGGGACGTGCACCCAAAGGCAAACTAAATATGCCACTGCAGTGGGACTTACCATCCTAGCTCAGTGTTGTTGAATGTTTGGGGTCCACGCACACGCTGGCTTTGCAGCATTACTGCTTTATTGGAATCTCTCATGATTTATTTTTTTTATCAATTCCAGGCCTGCTGGGAATAAAAGATCTTTCCAAACCAGACTATGGGGATCCAGTTCACCTTCACCCTGGTGATATTCCAGTGTTTTGGGCCTGTGGAGTAACAGGAGTAGAAGCAGTTATCAACTGCAGTATGTACAGTATTTGAAGATTCTTTTAAAATTATCCTTCAATCTCTTCTTTTCTCTCTCTCTCTTTTGTTTTTTTTTATGGTATGGATTGAGTTGGCTGATTAGCAGGCTTGATTTTAGGGTGAGCTAAAAAGCACCCCAACCAACCAACAACAAAACCGACTCACTTGGCAAGACTATTTTCCATTGTGAAATACAGATCCACCTGAAAGGAAGTTCTTACTGAAATTTCATCACTTCCGTTGGAGTATTTTAAAGTATTTATTTGTTGGAGTATTAAAATCTAAAGCTCTGGCAGCATCAAAACATCTTTAAGTACTATTAAAAACTGGAAGTGTAAAGGCATTCATTTTTAATTTTATTCCTCTTAAAATATTATTTTCTATTACACCGCGGTAAAACAAGAGTAAAGAGAAGAAAGCATCTGTTTCATCCTTCTCTCCTTGTAGGATCTGCTACATCCTTGTAGTTCTTTACAGGTGTTTATCTAAACTGTTCTCCATACCTGCTGAAACGTGTACAGCACTAGGAGCGGAGACTTCTTTTTCTTTTTTATGTACAATCATTTTTCTCCAGTCCAAATGTAGGCTGAAAATCCTACTCTTTCCTATGTTCTCCAGCTGTTCTATTATTTTTTCTCACGCATCCTTTTCGCAGGGAAAAGAGAGAAAAAAATTGCCATCCTCTACAATCTGTTGCCCAAATTATCTCCCTATCCTGCCTTTCCCTGGAACTGACTTTTACTTTTGTTTATTTCTCCATTTTCTGTATTAAAATGATTTGTTGTTAATGCATTACAGGAACATGTTAGACACTTTATCTCTTGCTGTGCTTCTTTCTCAGCTAAGTAGTTAATATTCTGCCATACCACCACTTTAGGTGAACCTGCTATCTTCTTACAAAAAATATTGTGTGCTCACATGGTGAGGTCTATTAACCATGCTCCCCAGCTGCTTTTAAATTACTGGCCATAGACTCCCAACAGATCTAGCACAGACCAAGCACATATGTACTTGTTAAAAAAATACCTCCTCCCTTTTCACCATCCTAACAAAGTAAGGTTTTGCTTAAAAATACCGTTTGTGATTTACCCAACAATGTACCAATTCTGCCAAATTAAGATAATCTCGATTGAGAATTCTGAAATTGGTATGAAGACAGGAAATATTTTCAGCCTAGGGAGCTACTATGCTCTTAGGTCCAAGTAAGCTTATTGTTCAGCAGGGTTTTAGATGCTGCTCAGATTCCCTTTGCTAAGGCTTACTGGTCACCTTCTGTCATTATTCCTTGTCAGTTTGTAGGTCTCTTAGCTAGGCTGGCAAGACCTGTGCAGAGATGCTAGGCCCCATTTTCTTAATCTTAATGCCAGCAGGTAGTAGTTGATGTAGTTTTGTCATATCAGCATTAAAAGTCTGTTCAAAGGTACAAAGCTATTCAAAAGTACTATAGCTTCCAACAGCACTCTAGAACCTAGAAAATTAATTTGTTCTTATGGAAACAATATCACCAACACACTGTGCAGATGTAGGCGATAATTTGTTCTTACGTCGACGCACTAGTTTCTTCATGCACGTCAAACCCAATTTCCAATTCCTGCCAGACTTACTCGGATAGTACCAGTGTTCAGTTCTTAAGTTGCTTCAGGTTTATACCAAAGAGGATATTGTAGGAAAACCTGGTCTCGACTACCTATGTGCGTTTTTGAAAAGTGAAAACGATTTCAAATGTATATGCATACATTTCTTTCTCAAAGTATATTGATTGATGCTTTGTAACTTAAAATACCACCTGTTCTTATGATATGCATGTCATCAGGCAAGGACTCTGTATTGTTAAATTAAACAGCTTTTGCGGTCTTATCATTTTGATATTTCTACATATTACAATGACAGTGTGTTTGTTTCATTGAAGTTTTTTCACCCATTTTAGGAGCTCCCTTAGCTTTTACTCATTCTCCTGGCTGTATGTTTATTACTGACCTAACGAATGACAATGACGCAGTCACATCCCCAAGAAAAGCCCCACAAGTCTACAGCATTTCTCAAGATCCTCCGCATTACAGTATTGTGTCAGCAGAAGCAGCCCAAAAGATAAAGACTCTAGAGACCCTAATTGGAATAGATCCAGGTAAAACAAAAAGCTCTCTTCCTTTGGTGGGTTTGTTATGAGGTAGCTATGACGTTTCCTGCTTTTTTTAGGCATTCATAAAGTTCGACAACAGAGTATGGCCCTAAAGGCAATTTTAAGATTTTTTTAAAATTCTTTATGGAATGCAGTGAGTCAATACAACCAGGTCTTACATTTTATATTACTGCACTTACTATGAGAGTCTGGCCAAAACCATTCAAGCTTATGGGTAATGGAATATCTGACTTTGATGACTGTATACTGTCAAAGTATACAGAAGCATCGGTGTTCGAAGCAGACTGAAGAGTACACGGGGAGTAAGAACTGTTACCAAATAAAACTGGAATTGGTATATAAAGTACAGGGCACCTCAGCATGCTGGTGACAGCTACACTGTTGAGTAAATAGCACGTTTCTTTACATATGTTCATGGCTACTGTGCTTCTACCAGAAAATCCAAGTAGTTACATGCGCTTTTCAAACATCCCTCTCTGATGGGTGAAATTACATCAAGCTCTGCTGACATACTCATCATTGAGGTGTTGTGTGTTGGACCAAAGTGACCTGATCACCACAGAAGGTTGAGAGGTAGGGCTGCATGTGTGCACAAGGAAGATGAGAGGGAAATTAAAGGCAAACTGAATAGTGTAACCATTCCTAAAATACACACCAACTTAGTCCCCTCTGCCTGCTGTAAATTCTGATCTCAGTTTCCCATAAATTTTCTGAAATCCTCTGTAGGCAGTAGTGAAAAACAGCTTACACCCAGCTCTCCCAAGCTCCGGGTTTGGGCTGTGTGCATATGCTTGGGTCTGTTTATTTTTACTCACAAGGCCTCTCCCTTTCCCACTCTCTGAATTTCAGCTTGGCACAACGCCATGCTCAGCAGAAATACAGGACCTGACTTAACTGTTGGCTCATTTTATTGCTAAGGGAGAGTACAGTGCTTTATCTCAGATAATATACCCCCACTCCTCAGAGACTAATATTCCCTGCTTCTGTTACTTAAGTTTTGTTCAGAACTTTTTTCCGTGTCCTCTATCTCTACATTGCTGGTATGTTACATATAAGGAACAGAACGAGAAATGACAAAGGGGAAATTGAGAGCAAAAAGAGGAAAGTGCAGGGAGGGGGAAGGGATGGGAGGTGAGAAAGATGAAGATATGAGGAGGCTAGAAAACCATAGTGAGGACTCACCTCTGGCTATCAGACCATGAATATCAGTACATCGAGCTGGTATTCGTGGCTTTCAGGGATAGGTACTGCACTGTGAACTTGTGTGTCTCAGTGCCAGGGAAAGGAGAACGGATAGGAAGTGTTTGGACAATGAAAGGCATACACAGATCACATGTTGTTGCCTCTTTAGGGACTAAACCATGAGAGGAGATATCTGTTAATATTCACCTATTTCTCAACGTCAGATAGCATGGTTCTACTACATGAAGTGGTAGCAATCACCTGGATGCCACTGTATTAATTGAGTTTATAAAGTCCTCTGGTAACTTAGTGGCTCTGAAACCTCACTTCTGTGGTTAATAATTTCATTAAGCAGAATTTATTTGGGAATTAGCTCTTTCCTAAGAGGGTAGAGTTAAATAGAGACAAAAGACCAGCTGACTCATCTGAAGTCTACATCAAAAATTCCGTAAGATCTGGGATGCTTGAGTTGCAATCTAGCTTCAGTAGCTAGACATAGTCTAGCATGACTGTTACCACAGATTAGAGAAAAGCAGAAGGCCAAAGGAAACGACTTGCAATAAGCTCTCAGAAAAAGAAAATACACAGAAGTGTTAGGTATAGTAATTTTCAAAATCCAGTTAACTGAAATTCTTAACGTAGAAGCACAGCCCACTATCTTCATTAGTCATATCCTACACCTTCCTAGGTTTCCTGAGGAAATTACCCCAATTCCTGCCTTGACCAGAGGTTTTTCTTTCTCCTTTTTCTTTTTTTTTTAACCCATTTTATGTCATTAAACTATACAAGCTCTCCCACATAGAGGCTTCAAAAGGAGAATGCTATATTGAAGTGTACTGTTCTCCTTAAAAACACTTTTATAGGAGACCGGGGTATAATTCATCTCCAGCACCCAGATGAGCTGCTGAAGTCTTGCCTGTCCATGTCCCATGCTCGGTCAGTGCTGATAACAACTGGCTTTCCTACCCACTTCACTTATGAGCCACCAGAAGAGAACGATGGGCCCCCAGGAGCCCTGGCTATTGCAGCTGTGTTGCAGGCCTTGGAGAAAGAGGTTGTCATGGTAACAGATCAGCGAGCCATGAATCTGAATAAAAAGATTATTGAAGAGGCTGTTCAACTAGGTAAGACAGACTTTTTTTTCAGTTTTTATGTTGACAATTTGAGCCAAGGTTTGCTGCAGTTAATCTCACTGTTACTTAGTGCAGGATAGTTTTTATCCTGGAAAATGAAGCAGAATTCATCCTCTAAACTCTGATGGGCTGTGCTATGACGACATTTTGTTAAACCCAGCTGGCTTCAACTTAAAGCTTGCCCATCTGGGTTCTGATTGTGGATGAGCTGTTAGTGATGAATGTTCTTATTCTTGTAGACCTCTTTTCTATCTCAAGGTCCTATCTACTAGCACTAACATCCAAATGATTTTAAATTGGAGTAAGGGTGCAGAGAGCTTATCAGGAAGGAACTGTGTAAAGACATTGAGTTCTTACTAGTCTAATTGTTATGCGTTTTTTTTTTTCAAACTTACTCAAACACACATTAAAAAAAAAAAAAAAAAGGTACACAGTAGCTGAATTGTATTTTGTTATCCTGTAGGAATCCTAAAGGAACCTGTCCCTCTATTGAGTTATCAAAGGGAAAGTGCTGATTCAGCTTTAATGTTTTTGTGTGAGAATGGGAATCCAGGAAGACCTAGGTATGTGTTTTTAAGAATGGATCACAAACTACTGTAAAGTTATAATAAAAATAACCATCATGATCTGAGAAGGTGTAACGTTTGGAGTGAATGAACAGAATAAACTATGAAGTCAGACATTGGTATTGGAGCACACATAGCATACAGAATTCCATGTTACTGTGCAATGATGCATTTCTGGAGTGAAAAAAACCCAAAAATAAATATGCTTCATATATCAGTAGCTCTCTTCCTTTGAAAAATTTCTATGAGCTTTTCAGCTGTTATTCCATAGAGGTGTGTGCATATATATATATATATATATACATACACGTACAATATATTAATTTACCAGTTTTTAAATTAGTGAGAAATTCAGAAAGGGAAGTCAGTGAAATGAGCTAGAAAAGTGAGCTGTGGAGTGTATTCGCTTTCTAGAGCTTTGGCTCCAGAGTTGCAACTGGGGAATCTGATGTGATTTAATAAAATGCCATGTGTTTGTAATAGTGGGGAAGCAATCTTCCTATTGTCTTTAGGTAGCCAAAGCCAAAATTATAGATGCATGCATGCACTTCTTAGTATTGATTTGAACTGTTTACATATGCATTGTTGAGTCGGACAATGTCGGGCAAAAATCCAGTTATACCAAGCGTGTGATTAAGGTTAAGCGCACTGGAGAATATGCTGTGTAGCTGTGCACACATTTCATTACTTAGCAGACAGTTTACATTTCCTTTAAGTAGGCATCCATTGCTCATTTTGGGTGATCTTTCCTTGTAAAGCATTTTAACGTAGTTGCCTTCGGTTTGTTCTCTTTAATAAAAAGATCTTTCACCCTGGTATTTGTTTCAACTTACTCAATTTCCATTTCTTTCTACGGGTTAGTGTATGCTATAATTATGTGCCATAATAGTATGCATGATACTGTCTTCGTTTTTTTATGTGTTGTTTCAAAAATGTGTTTTATAGCTATGCATAATATAATTACAGCCAATTCCTATTGCAATTGATCCCACAGTGCCAGAAAGATAAATTGTTTCTTTAAACTAGACAACGAACCTGCTTAAAGTCTCTGGAGTCACGATCGATACCCACCCACAAAAACATTATGTGATTCAGCAGAATTAGTAATCTCTTGACAGTACAATTGGAGAAACAGAAACAAAATTACTTCATTCTAACATACAATGCCAGAAACGAGTAGTAAAATTCAGCTTAAAATGTAGGACACCTGCAGTACATCTGTCCACTTTCATAACTAGCAAAATAGGCATAAAGTCCCCCAAATTTGAAGACCCAAACCAAAAAACATCCTAACTAGAAACAAATGAACATTTGCCAAGCAATATACTTTAAACAGAGACTATATTTACACTAACAAGGATTTAGACCATCATCAATTTGCCACTTTGTGGTTTCAAAGAAAACAAAAGAGGCTAATGTTTTACAAGCTACTATGTATTTGAGCATGAAACAGAGCAAGACCGGGTGCCTGACCGAAAGAATTTCTGATTAGGAGGATCTCAGGAACTTCTCCTTTTCTTGGTGGCAAATGTGATTTGAGAGAGTTTCACCAAAGCTATGAAGAAACTAAACCAACCTTCAAAAATAAATTGCAGAGAACTACATTCAGAAATAACAAAAGAGTAGCCAAGTTTTACCTTGAATCCTGAATGGTCAAAAAGTAGAACTGAGCATAAGAGAAGCAGCCACCAGAAGAGCTTGTTATGTGGGAATCACAACTTCAACTCCTCTCCTTTGTTTCGTTTTTTTCACTTCTCTCTACCCAGATTTGATCACCTGGTAGCAATAGAGCGTGCTGGGATGGCTGCTGATGGCAATTATTACAACGCCAGGAAAGTGAATGTTAAACATCTTGTGGATCCAATAGACGAGCTATTTTTAGCCGCACAAGCCATTCCAGGAGTCACGACAACAGGTATGTGTGCATTTGTGTTATGGTCTCAGAAGCAAGAGAATCACAGAACAGGAACTCTTACTGGAAGAGAAGGGGAGCAGGAGACAGGTGCTAAATAACTGCTCACGGGCTACAGCTGTCTGTTGTGGTTGGATTTAAAGAGATCATTGCTGGACAAAAATTACCAGTTGCTACTGAATGAAGTTCTCACAGCTGAAAAAAAAAAAATGAAGAAGTTGATTTTTAAGTTATTTAAGGACAAAAACCAATGCCAGATGTGTGCATTATTTATACATCAGTGTGCATACATACACTCTCTAAGTGTAGTTTTTGACACTGATTTTATTCTGTATTTATGTGTGAAAGGCAGCGTAGAAAACAAATGACTATCGAAGCGAAACGTTACACATTAAAATATTGTAATTATTTTTATGATTGTAACAGCTGCTTTCAAACAGAAGTCTGGATGGAATCTCAGTTTATATTGTCTTTTAGCAGTACATTCTCTTAAGCAGGGATTGCAAATTTGCATCTATTGCAGTAGTACCTCCTCTAACAAAATATACGTGTACAGTAATAATCTTTAAAGGAATATATTTTCCTTCCTGCCAAAACTACACTAAATTGACTAATACATCTAATAAGAACATGGTGCTCCTCTCTTTTCTTGATAGTAGTTTGGTTTTTTTCCAGAAAACATAACTTGTATCTGGTTTTGAAAGAATATATCACAAATCAAGGTGTTGTGCAATGTCTTTGTGCAATGAAATGCTCCCTGCTACATGACATGGCCCAAAAGAGAGCTGGGAGGTAGATACTCTCTATAAAATACTAGAAATAAAGAAGTACTCATGCCAGGTTGATTTCAGCCACATTGGAACATGTCCGCTGCTCTGGCTTGCTTGCTTCTTGTAGTTCTGCGGACTCACTCTGTTGTATTACCAAAAACACAGGAACTTTGGCTTCTCAGTATTGGTGTTTTTCAAATATTTCCATGGAATTAAGCGAGCTCCTGCAGAGATAATTCGTAGTCTGATTTCACTGCATTGAAATAATTTAAAGCTGTGCAGCAACAGAGTTCATTGCTATTTTTTGTATTATCTTAAGACTTCGATTTATTTCCATTTTTTTTCCTATTTCTGAGGAGTATCTTTCAACATTAAAAAAGAAGCACTCTAGATGGCACTCTGTTGGCAGTTTCAGCAGAGAAGCCAAAGATTGACTGAATAAGGATAGAAAAACCTTTCTTTCACAAAGATGTTTAGCAAAATGCCTCAGAGTTTTATCTGCTGCGGTTAATTTCAATTGTTGTCCCTGATTTTAGACTTTTGATACAAAGCAAAGGTCTCTCCAGCTACTTATGTAACATCACATCCTGATTCCTTTAATAAAAATAATCATTTAAAATATCTCCCAGAGCAGCTCAAAGTATAGCATCGATTTGATGGCATTTGGAGTGTTCTGCAAGGTGGGAATTTGAATCCGTTCAGCACAATTTAATTTGTTTTATACGTCCTCTGAATATTCTAATATGCTATGAATTGTTGTTAATTAAAAATGTCGTGGGCTTGTGAATAAAAAGAAAAGCAGCAGTTATCCAGATTCACTGTGTCCTCTTGCCACAAATTTTCTCTGAAGAGGTGTCTGCATAGAAAATGATTTAATAAGTCATAGGCTTCAAAAGATAATGATGTTATCTGCCCTGATCTCCTATGGGATTTGTGTATATGGATAGTCTACTCTGAAGAATTGATTATGTATAGAAAAATAATATAATTGCTTCCTATGTTGTCTGTTACCTTGTTAACGTTTCTTATTTTGCTTATCACTCAGACTTTTTGCGTCAGTTTTTTAATTTGGTTATCATTTCTTGGGAGGGCTGTTGGATTTTTTTCAATCTCTTTCTTCAAAACCTAGCTTAACAAAGCACGAATCTGGGCTGTGGCCTTTGCCTTTTGTCTTTGATTACTGATGATAGTGTAATGCTACTGATTATGACAATTTTATCTGGCGGGGCTATCTTTGCCTTTTTTCATGGTTAGTAGGAATTTCGAGACATATGCCAAAATAAAATGCAAATATTGTACAGCATTAGGACGGGGTACTCAGATAACTTTATAGACCAGAAAAGGACACTAGAAAGATCAAGTTTTCAGCCTTACAGAAGTCCTTACGTAGTGTGCTCAGTGGCAGAGGGGAAATGCTAGAACACTTGTTACATGCTGATTACTTGCTGTCAAGATTTGCATTTAAAATAAGATCTGTGTTTAAAAAATAGCTGACCTAGGATTCTGACCACAGACAAATCACGAGCAATGCCTACAGTTGTATGGGTAGTGTTATAAAAAATCATGGAGTAAGCAGCAACCTTTAGAAATACATGAAATAAGACAACATGGAAGGCTGAGGTTGAAAGGACTCATTTTTCACAAAAGATAGAAATAAAAGATTGAGATATTACGGAAAGCAGAGATTATTTTTTTAGCTGTCGTACAATTGACGTAACTATATATGCTATTTGTGTAGGAGCTAATGAAAAGCTTTCCCAACTACTGCATGAAAAAAAAGAGACCTTCAAGATCATCAAGTCCAACCTTCAACCCCATACCGCAAGCTCACCATTAAACCATGTCCCTCAGCACCAGGTCCACACGCCGTTTGAATACCTCCAGGGATGGAGACTCCACCACTGCCCTGGGCAGACTATTCCAATGTTTGATAACCCTTTCGGTGAAGAAATGTTTCCTAATAGCCGGCCAGTCATGCTTGTTTCCCTTTCATACAAATGATTTTTCACACAGAAGGCTGTAATTTCCTGCGTTTTTCATAAATGTTGTTTCAGAAACCAATGTAGTCAGTGAAAAATCGCATGGAAGATCTAGCAGAACTACTTTTCCTCTGCCTGGAGAGCACTCAGGCCTTTAGGAGAAGATGCTATTTTCAGACATCTGTAGTTGAGATACCTGCCCTGTGATGAGATGGACTGAATGTTTGAAGGGTCTATTTCTCTCTGCTGCCTTCAGAAGAAGTCTAGCAGCCTGGCTCATGTGTTTTGTCAGATAAATCTCACTCTGGAAATCTACAGCAGAGCCAACATGGAGAGGAAGAAGAACATAGATGTTACAGGAAAATTCTTGGTGTAGTGTTCTTTCCTTCCGGTATAATGCTGATGGGATCCATCCTTCAAAGGACAAGAATTCATTTTAGCCTTTTTAAAGAACATTAAGAACAAAATTTTGGATTTTGAATATAAGAAAAATAAAACATTTTGTGGATTCTTACAAAACAGTGGTAACTACTATATTTATGTATGGCGCTAGAAGCACCGTGGTTATGTCAGTACCTATCTGAAAAGTACTACTAAAACAGATTTAGAAAGTACCATTAAATCCCAACACCAAAATAAGTGTGGGCAGATTATTACAGCAGATGAAAAAAAAGACTAGCCATTCCTTGCAAATCCTTTTATGTAAGAAAAAGATGTCACTCCATTACACTCCTCTTAACTGTATAGACTTAAGGAGTTAAATAAAAAATTGCTGCTGAAAAATAACATTCAGTTTCACTTGAAGAAATTTGCTACAGACTTATGTGAGGTATTTATGCAGTTCCTAAAAGTGTTACATTTATCAATTTTCAGGGCTTGAAGTATTAGTTATAAATACTGTAATTTCTCTTCTGCAACACACACTATATATGCATTAAAGCACAGTCACATTTCAAATTCAGATACTTTGCATTGCAGGGAGGACTTGGAGCTCCTCACTGTTCTGTTTCACAGACATTAACTAGGATTTTTATATAAAATCTTCAAATTTGAGAAGATGCCATTTAGACTAACAGGTGAAAGAGAAATATTAATTTCCGGTTAAATAAATTAATTTTTTGTTTGTTGGGGTTTTTTTGGTTTTCTTTATACATGGTAAGAGACTAAAGCTACTATCCAGCTTTCATGGAATATGCTGGTTTATACATTATCCTCATCTCCAGATCACTGAATAACTTCTAAAAATTTTATGTCTCAAACATAGGGTTGCCTAGAGTTTTCCTGAAATGACGTATGTCTGTAATCACGGAGGCAAATACATAGTGTTTCTACTTGACTAACAAAAATCAAGGCCCCACCGCTTGAATATATGAACACTTAAAAAAACCCAAAAACCAGCAGCTATTTTTTTCATAAATTACTAGGAAAAAATATAATTTTGCTTATCTTTCTGCAATAATTGCTCCTTTTGAACTATTTTTTTAATTAAAGCTTTTACCAAACCCAGGTTTTCTATGCTTGCTTTATTATGGAGTCGTAGGCTAATTTCTCAGGTTTATTTTGGGTTTGTTTTCTATCTTCTTTCGCTATTGCTTGAATATGCTTATGATAATGCATTTTACAGAACGCTCATTTAAGGCTTCCATAAACAAAGTTTAGTGTCTTAATTCTGTTTGCAGTTCATGACCACTGGATAATTTTGGTTTCTTTGGCCTGCACCTGTACAGCATATATTGCATATACGCACTCATGGCTCGCGTGCGTGGGGTGATGCTCTCAGCTATTGCATTTTCTTCTGTGTTTAGACAACACTGTTTATGAAAAAAAGGATAAATCAGCTCATGTGGAGCTATGAACACTGGATGCTTTCTCAATGGCTTGTTATTTATATGCTGGGTTCATACTCATTTGGTCTTTTTCTCTTTTAATAAAGGTGTTGGAGATGGAGGAAATGAATTAGGAATGGGCAAAGTAAAGGATGCTGTAAAGAAGCACATAAAAAATGGAGACGTTATAGCTTGTGATGTTGAAGCTGATTTTACTGTTGTAGCTGGTAAGAGATTTTGGGTGAGGGGTGGGAGAGTTGTTGATGTTTGAGAATAGATTTGAAAAGAAAACATTTAGCTTTCCGACTAATTTGTATTGGCCCTTTCTTTGTATGACAAAGCAAACAAATGTGTATTGTGTTGATTTTCTGAATATTTAAGCAACTACAGCTGCAGCAGGAATATCTGAAAACTGTGGATGTTCCATGAAGAAAGTGCTTTTAATTGGAAGTAGTTGGGCAAATCTTGAATAGTCTAGAAAAAAAAAAAATCACACCTTAAATAAAACAACAAGGAGGACTGCAGGAGTGATCTGAGTGGACATTAAAAGGTCTATGCCCATATGAATTTTCAATATAATTGTGGAGCTTCTGTGGCTGTGACCCTATCAGGGTCATCAGTCATATTGTGCTTACATGAAGAGATGGTAAGTCCTTTCGACAGCCTCTTGAGGACAAATGTCTATTCTTACTGTACAACAAAAGTTGAATGCTACAGTTAAAATTCTCTTTTACCCTAACATCTTAACCAGCACGAAGCAAAACCCACAGTGAAAGAGGCATGTTCGGCAAGGACCAGTTTATGAACCGAGTGGTTTGTAATGTATGTGGGCTCAGATTTCTAACCTAGATATTTAAAATTTTTGATACTAAACCAACATCTTTTTGAGAGAAATGAAAGTGTGACAATTACATCTACTTCCTCTGGCTATATGTATATAGAAGGTATCAGTAGCTGTTTTGGCAATTCTGATTATTTTTACTTTAAAAGCAACTGTCACAGCCAGACCCTGCAGAAGGAAGTGAGGCAGAGCTTTTGACCTGTTTAAGTGTGGAAAACTATCTGCACTAAAACAATTTTCATGCTTTTTGAAAATTTTACTATTCTACATCTCTGGAAAAGGTATCACGTAGCAGAGAGACCTTCTCACAGCAAGTTTCAAATCTAATGATCTCCAGTACAGTCTTGACTTTCTGTCAAACAAGATTATGTAAACTGATCTGATGGCATACTGAAAATTTATGAATATTAACTACATTAAAATGTCTTTTCATGTATGATACTTACACCAAGGACACATCATCAAGACACAGACAATTAGTTTCACCATGGCTTCCTACCTTATCAAATAGCTGAACTCTTTAATCGGTCATCGTCTGTGACCAAAAAGTGATTCTCTGCCATGAGACAGAACTCCAAATATAAAATCTGACACCAGTGAAAATTTGCCTGGTTTAGGATACTAGATCAAAATTTCCTATGGCTTTGCGATTAAAAGCAAAAGACACTGAGCTCTAACACAGCCCCTCACAGTTCACGAACTTCATGTTAAGCCAAGTAGAATTGTGTTATAGACCATACCCGTTCCAGTTTTTCCTTTGTTGGAAAGAGGACCACAAACTAAGCTATATGGCAACTTGCAGAAATTCAATCTGAAATACTACTGAAAACATTTTAATACATTAAGCAATTATATATTTCTGAAATAGATGTTCCAAATTCATGCCAATATTTAATTCATATCCAAGTTCCATTTCACCACAGAATCACAGAATTCTTGAGGCTGGACTAGACCTCTGAGATCATCAAGCCCAGCCCATGACCTAACACCACAGCATCAACTAGACCATGGCACTAAGTGCCACGGCCTATCTTTCCTTAAACACCTCCAGGGACAGCGACTCCACCACTTCCCTGGGCAGTCCATTCCAGTGTTTAATCACCCTTTCTGTGAGGGAGTGCTTCCCAATATCCAACCTAAACCTCCCCTGGCGCAGCTTCAGGCCGTGCCCTCTCATCCTGTCACCAGTTGCCTGGGAGAAGAGCCTGACCCCCACCTGACTACAACCTCCCTTCAGGGAGTTTGAGAAGGTCCCCCCTGAGCCTCCCCTTCTCTAGGCTGAATAAGCCCAGCTCCCTCAGCCTCTCCTCATAAGACTTTCCCTCCAGTCCCTTCCCCAGCCTTGTCACTCTCCTCTGGACCCACTCCAGCACCTCAAGATCTTTCTTGAAGTGCGGGACCCAGAACTGCCCCCAGGACTCAAGGTGAGGCCTTCCCAGTGCCCAGTACAGGGGGCAAATTCCATCCCTCCTCCTGCTGGCCACACTATTCCTGATCCAGGCCAGGATGTCATTGGCCTTCTGGGCAGCCTGGGCACACTGCTGGCTCATGTTAAGCTGATTGTCACCCAGCACTCCCAGGTCCCTCTCTGCCAGGTCGCCAGCTACTCCTCCCCCAGGCTGTAGCTCTGCCTGGGGTTATTGCTACGTAAGACTCAGTTGCACAAGCCTGATGCCTTAGGCAGGTCAGGTAGCATTGCAGTTATTGCTGGGGGTTTTTTATAGTTTGGTTTCACGTTGACCTTCTTTTGCAGGGGTCTCTAACTGGGGAGGCTACGCCATTGCTTGTGCTCTCTATGTTCTCAACACCTGCGAAATTCATGACCGCTATCTGAGGAAAGCTGTTGGCTTTCCACAGTTATCAAAGAAGATGGTCTGGCAATCAGCACTTCCATCGGTTACCAAGGTAATTTGTGGAGGGCCAAGGAGACATGTAGATGAAATCAGCTACCAGCCACGAAATCCTACCCAGTCCAGTTCAATAGCTTATTTTCACATGGTCTTTTGGTGAGTTTTGGGAATCCCTGGTGAACAAGCAGCCACACTTTACTAAGAATAATCCACAAAGGATTCAAGAAAGATGGAACCTAAAAATCATCAAAAATTAATGTATCCGTGTGCTGCAACTTCAAGCACAAGACAGTGCTACAATTTTATGGGCAGTGCAAGAAATCTTTGTCCCTGGTCACTTCCTTAGCATCCATCATGATTTTATAAATCACTGTTGTAGCCTTTTTGAGGCATCTCTCTTCCAAGATCAAAAGTCAGAGTCCTAATACAGAAGCCACTCCCTGCTTCTGATCTTTCCACCTTTTCTAGTTCTGTTGAAAACTTTCTATAATTATTTTTGAATGTTTCTAAATTAAAGGTGGAGAAAGACTTGCAGATGAATATTTTAAAATGTGTTTTGACTAATGCAGCTCTGAACAGTGTGATGTTCTGAGAACGCAAAGGTTTCAGACTGAGAAAAAGTAAAATAACTGGGAGGGGTGGAAAGCACCATGTGCTGCTAAGCACATGGCTCTATTTTTAACTTGGCAGCATTTAAAAAAAAAAAAATTTTAAAAAAATATATGTCCGCTCAATGATCAAGTTAGGTTTGTTCCATGTTTGTAATAACTTAGGAACTTCAAACTGCTGTTTTATTGGCAGAGTACGTCCATAGAGACTTGGACAAAACCAGTAACTTTGTGACCTTCAAGAATGCTAAACAAAATATAACCCATGCAGATAATGCCCACAATGGTGGAGTATTTCTCCTGAGATGAGAGTATGTTTTGCATGAAACTCCAACAAATCACCTCTTAATTATTTTTAAAGTAGGTCTTAATTTTTTTTTTTAATTCTTGCTGTTTGGATTTTTCATCTAAAGGTTGTATGATTGAAACAGATCCCAATGTTTAGCATAGCCTTATAGCCACTTATCCTTTGACTTAACAAAGTCATATAGCACCTTTCAGTGCAAGCTTTTAAAGAAATACATTAATTACTTACCACTTTTCAATGTTTTCTTTCAGTTACATCTACTGTCTTTGCCCTTAAAATTAATGTACCCTAAAAAGTACTATGATCAGAATTCCTAGTAATGAGATACTGCAATTAAATATGATATTGTGTACAGGAAATACTTCTTGTTTGTTTTCATTTTATGAAGCTATACAGCTGGGAATATTGATAATGAACCAATAATGAGCCACTGAAAGTGGAATACCAAAGTCTGTCGAGATAAAATTAATGGAAACAGTTTTGTGGAGGAGAGAAAATTACAAAATGTCTGACAGGAGAATATGATGTCTTTAATTATAAGCCACACAACAGTAAACAGGGCAGAAGATTGAATACATTAGTGTTCACATACTCCATTAGTATAAGAAAAAATTCAGACCATTTTGTGTTCATATGGCTACTTCCTGCCCAATCCAGCTTCTTTTAATGCTGTAATAATTACCGTGGTAAGATAAAGAGCACCACCACACGTACCCACCTCACTTTTTATATTTGTCTGTAATTGGAAAGAGGACATTTGAAGAAGTGTCTAAGCCCCAAATGGCTTTCTTATCATGCGCTTTATTTTCCTTCCAAAAATGGCATTCCTTCCATGAAAACCATAGATCATCATTACTAAATGAATCATAGAATGCCATGTTGGAGGGGACCTCAAGGATCATCTGGTCCAATCTTTTAAGTAAAAAGTTCAAATGAGGTGGCCCAGCACCCTGTCAAGTTGTGTCTTAAAACTGCCCAATGTAGGAGAGTCCACCACTTCCCTTGGGAGCTTCCCCTGGAACACAAAGATTGTTTCTCTGCAGTCTTGTGTTCAAGCAGTGTCAGGATTGTGCTTCCCCAGACCCCAGAACTGTGGAGCTCTCCATTTCCACTGACCAGAACGCTGAGATTGTTCTGAGGGCGTGGATTCGCCTTGACGTATGTTTTAATAAAAGACACTGCAAAGCATTTGTTTCTTGTGGATAACTTGATGAGCAAGAAACAATTTCATCTCAACAATGTTTACTTACCTTTCAATTGTGGTGCTGAATCATAATTATCTTGGTTAATACAGTATTGGCTTGAGTTTTTTAGATGTCGGTGGTACTTTTATACCAAAGTGACTGTAAGGAAATACATTAATTCATACATAACTGAACATAGCTAATGCTAAACGTCCTACAGTCAACTCTACATTTCCTTGCATCTCACAACCAGATTAATTATCAGGCTGTTGCAGTTTTACTGAATTCTTTATTAATGGTAAGAGATGAACTGTATAGCATTTATTTTGAAATTATGAGCTATAAGAATATGAATTAATTTCTAAATGAGCCATATATAAAGATGTGACATTTAGTTTTTTATCCTTCATAAGCTTTGTCATTCATAAGGGAGGTTTTTTCCATGAGTAAAGTGCCAGTTATCTGGTCCTCTATTTTTCTACTGATTTGATTATTTTTTTCTGGTTACCCCACTCCCAACATAATTATTTACTAAAGAGAGAACTATGAAGAAATTGCAGCAGCAACTAAAAGGAGTGTTGTATACATTGTGTATGTTCCCTACAAATGGAAGCAACAGCATTCGGTGGTAGAATATGGTTTATCAGGCATAGCTATACAGTGCTAAGCAAGCCAGCCTTTTTTTTTCCTGCGTATAAGCAAATCAGAGAGCTCCAACTTGTATATAGGTAGGAGAAACAATTCAAATTAGAAATGACATTTTTTGTGTATCCAATTCAGGCGTGTCTTCTGTGACACAGGAGATCTAATTCACCGCTTTGCATAGAGACGCTCACTGCTAAGGAAAATCTCTCTCATGCAGAAAAATCAGATGCTTCTATTTGCATTCACATGATGTAAGCTGATGTATGTTTATCATTTTATAAATTACAAAATAGCCCTTTGTATGCTACTAGTGAACCTGGGTAATTTCCTTAAATAGCTGTGTCATTGCTGTAGTGTTACATGATGTCAAGACTGACAGGGTGTAACTATCCATGTTTTTTTTTCCTTTAATAGAAAAAAACAGTTCCACATTTAACTCTATTGCAGCTAAGAACTAGAATGCATTACCAGGAAATATATGACAGATCTTTATAAAGTGCATTCAGAAAGCAGATTATCAAATTCTACTAAATCCTCTGCTAATTGACCATGCAAAGTATTCTTTAATTCTTTCAGAAATGTTTAGATTTTGGCCATATGCTGTTTAGGTAAAATGCAACCATATTGTGTCTAAATTCAGTTCTAAAGCTATTGTATTCTTTATGGTTTAGAAGTCTTTCTGTCTTCCCTAACATTTAATAAGAGAATATTAGGCATTTTAGCTTTATAATTTTTTCATCACTAATTTGCATCCAGAAGATAAAGGACTTTGTCAGAGATTGTTGTACGGGAATGTCAAAGAAGAAATATTTTGACCTATAGAAATGTTTGTCAAGGACACTGAGAGGGCTGTTTCAGTAGCAATTTCCATCAAAGCAGGGCCTCACACAAATGGAAACGGAACGTCATTCCTGGCAAAGAAAGGAAAGAAAAAGGAAAAAAAATTTACTATTTCAAGGTCTTATGTACATTCCCACAGCATTGGGGCAAGGGAAAGCTAAGACGTGACTAGGCTTTTTATTTTTCTTAGATTTTTATTAACAGAATTAGAGAAATAGCTTCTCTTTAGAATAAACACTATAACATTAGAAAGAGTTTTACTGGGTACATTTCATGTCAAATGAAAAGCGAAGCAGTTTATGCCAGACAGATGTCCATTTGAAACAAGGTCTTCTAATTTGAAAGAAGTGTTTTTTTCAGAGCTCATTTTATCCCATCTTTCCATCTTGCAATGCTAACATAGCTCACAACTGAGGATTTTGTTCCCTCTGTGTATTTTAACAGATCAACTTGGAACCTGCTTTGCTATCTGCTTATATTACTGTGAAACAAGAAAACAAGTTACAAATGTGAAATTGAGTTGCAATTCTAAACGTTTCAGAGAATCCTAAGGAAGAGCAGTTTCAGGGCTTTATTTTTTCCCCATCCCTTTCCTAAGCAACCAGAAATCTCATAAAATCAATAGGAAATAGAGGCCAGAGAGCAGAAGGCACGTAGAGATCAGAGAAGGCACAGGAAAGGAAAGTGGCTGTGCAACCCATTCAGGTATTCTCAGTAAGGTTATTCTCCTGATGTCTTCTCTTTCCCCTCTGTTCTTTTTCTTTCAAAATGCATCTGCAGCCAGCTGCTCTGCAGCGGAAACAACAGGTAGTTTTTCGACGTACTTTGGGTGGAGGTTCCTGTGTTTCTGATTTGTGTGTTGTAGAGGAACTTCAAACCAGGCAAAAAAAGGATTTGTGTTTCTGAATCGACACTGCTGTTTGAGGGAGTGTGCAGAAAATAGTATCATTCGGTAATTAAACAGCAGTCAAGAATATAAGGCTTTGGATACTCCCTAAATTCCAGAATATGCTACACATATTCCTTGGGACAAGGGAAAAAAGGTGTTAGCAAATGGCTGTCAGAATAAATAGGGAGGATGTGGTCAGTCTCCCCTAGAATTAAAATAAAGCTCTTGATGAATGCTCTTCTCTGGCTCGGGATTTTGATTTTTCTCTCTTTCTGTGTTGTGTTTTTTTTTTCAGGAAGAAAAGCTTCTGAAAGCGCTTGTGCAGCTCGGGGTCCGCAGTGGAAAAACTGCCAGCCTAGAAATGGAAGTGGACGGGCTGCCCTTCTACAACACCCACTCGCATATGATCGAAAAGCTGCTGCAAGAAACGCAGCAGTGACCGGCCCTCAGGATTTCTGTATCAAGAGTTGCTCCCATGTTATTTCCTTATTACCTTGGCTCTCACAAGGTATAGAAAATCAGATAAAGATGACTTTTAATCCCTACTTTCTTGTCTGTGCACCCTTCCTGTAGCCCTCTAACACTGTCTTCTTTAGTTTATGGAAGTGTGAGGAGATGAAGAGGAGAGCTTTAACTGCTAATGAAAATAAAGGCAGCATTGCAGGCCTTTCTTCCCTGTAAAGGATAAGCTATACCATTTGCCTCCTTTGCATTAGTAGCTTGCCATTTATATGTTTTGTCCCTTTCTGGGTAATACAGGAAAGCTGTAGACATTTCAGAGTATCCTGTTCTAAAGAATAAATGAAATAAGTACAGAAATAGTGATTAAAAAATTAATGTCTAGAAGTTAAAGCATGATTAGAAAATAAAAGCCATTTGCATTCAGCAGCCAGCAACACCTTGTAACTACCTTTCTGTCTGGCAGGTGAGGGTTTTTTTCCTCCTTTAAGGAAATCTTCCTTTAATCTGCCATTCCTTATTGAAGACAAACACATCACTTTGAGAATGAGAAAAATCAGCTCGTATCACAAACACCACCATACTTAATTGGTGTTTACATTAATCTTCTAAAGTCCCTGAGGATACACAGCCTTTGAAGACTTAAAACAGTTAAAACACATGAGAGAAAGAAATCCTAATGCCAGACTTGTAAATAGACATTCAGATTCACCAGACCTCCCAAGACTTATTTTATTGATCAGTTATTTTATTAGATTCATTTGGTTTAAATCCTTCTTGAAGGATGTTGCAGTGAAACCATCTTTGAAGTTTCACAACTAGAAAATGGCTCCTTTTGAAGGCTTTAAACTGTAACTATTAAGTAAAATACTTCGTATCAATGCTGGAGCTTTTTGCCAAAGCCAGTAACCCCACAGGATGGTGTATGTTCACTGCTGCACAGAACCCACAAAATGAAATTGGCATCATTTTAAAAATGTCTGTTGGGGAAAAGAGGCAGCTGATTTCCTTTTCTGTGTGCTACGTGCTCAGCAGCTTACTGGCAATATTACACTAACAGATGCAATGTATATTATTCTTTCAAAATCCTAACTTTTGTAAAAAAAAACTTAATTTAGTAAGCTTTTGTTCTTTTTCCCCCCCTGCAAAATACAAGTTTAAGCAGTCAGATTTCATAAAGAGAAATAAAATGTAATGATTTGTCTTTTTCTCTAAGGTGTGTTTTTAAAATCCCTTCTCCTGTGCAGTCCCAAACCCTGTGTTTAATCTGACAGCAATGTGTAACTTATCTCTAGCAACCATAGTAGGACCCTTGACTGACTATGGTCTGGCTGAGGGGGAAAGAAAAGTTTTGAGTGAAAATTACCTTCCTCCCATATCGGATACAGTTCTGCACCCTAAACCTAACAGCTACAATCTAGAAAGAATTGATAGAATATTGACTTCGGGGGAAAAAAAAAAAAAAAAAAAAAAAAAAAGAAAGAAGAAACCCTCCCCCCATGTCTTGCAGGCTAGCAGGTTCAGTGTTGAGAACCACAGCAGAATGCTGGACTCCATCACACAAGTTTCCTTTGATTTTAAACTGCAGCAGCTGACCTCACCAAAGGATCGACTTTCAGATGACCTTTTGATGTAACATGGAATGCTCTTCGTTCCAGCTGTCTGATTTAAACAACGTGGGTAACTGTAAAAAGTAAAGCATAAACAGGACAACAAGGATTTCATCCTAGAAGAAACTCTGTGTGTATCTTACAGCCCACCAGGTCACAGCAGGCCAAGTAGTTGGCTCAGTGCGTAACAACATACGAGCACGGGTTATGTCCCTTCTTGCAACAATACAGCCAAGAGATTAGAGGAAAGATTAGGAGAAAGTAAAGCTAAACAGCACTCACAGTCAGAAGAAAAGAATGCATGTATAAGGTAATTAATCCAGCTTGGTGAGTGCTCCAAGGATGAAGAAATGTAAAATAATTCAATAAAACAAATGTTGACCTAGGCAAACCTAAATCCCCTCCTGGGAGTAGAGACATGAATACTTTCTGCAAGAGGATGGAGGAGAGGATCTGTAGTATCACAAGTAGAAACTGTAGGCCAAAGCCATACAATAGTTAGTTCAAACACAGAGTGAACAAATACAGGAAGAAAATAATAAAAACTGTATTAAATACATCCCCTAATTATTTCTGATATTGCACTTTCAAGGTGGTTTCCAGAAAACTGTTTGAATATATTCCTTTCAGAAGCTGAAGACAAGCAAGGCTGTGGTACAATGGCATACGTCAGATACCAAGAGTAGACTGCCTATCTAGAGAATCCGTTGACATTAAAAACAAACAAACAATCAAAAAATCCCAACCAACCTGCTTATCAGTTAACTGCTTGGAAGTTATCAGTTTCAGGTTGCAGAGAGAGGTATTTCAAGAAAGGTTTGAAACCAGAGAAGTGAAAGGACAAGGCAATATTTGTGGTACAACACTTACCGATACAAGAAGTCATGATAAGCAGATGAGAGAATTCAGTAATATAATAATAATTTTTAAAAAACCCAAAACAACTAGAGAGGAGATGGTGGCGGAAACAATATTATAGAGCACAATTCCCACATCTTTAACTGCCATTATCTCCACTTATTCCTATATTTTGTTTCTGTCTAAACCAGGAAACACAGATCATTTGTACATCATATTTCTGATATTGTGTTTACTGAACAATCACCAAACCCTAAGCTATAGTGTCTGTGGTAGAAAAGAGTTTAAATAGAATCCTTTTAACCAGTTTCCTGACAAATGTATTGCTATTTCCTGCATGGTCTATGCTGCACAAGACACACAAATTGCAAAGAAAACAAAGAAAACTTTAGAAAAAAATTTTTTTAAATTGTCACTCTGTCTTTGAACACATTAAGCCAAAGAAACACTTGTGTCCTACCAACCTCCTGTTCTTTTGCAAGTCAACAGACCAAATTACTCATCCTCATCACAGCCAAGAGTTCTCCCACCTCTGGAAGTCAATAGGTGCCTTTGAGGTCCCATAGTCTGAGCTTCAACAATCAACAAACTGAAGGTCTCAGCAGATGCTGAGTTCCTTGCGCGTGTTCCCACGAAACCTCGCGCTATCGGAGTGGTTGTTTTGGGAGGCTGGTTCTGGCATGGTCTCTGCAGGCCTCCAGACTGGCTGAAGCAGAAGTTATTTCAGAAAGTTACAGAAATGTTGCAGAAATATTTATTTTTTTTTTTCTAGAAGTACATGTAAGGGTATGTAATTTGTTCTGTCTCCAACCATTTCAAGAGATGACAACACCTTGTAGAGAATTATTTTCTCTAGATGCTACAGGGGCAAACAGAAAGCAATTACCAGTGAATTCAGCAGAAGCACGCACCATGATTACCAGCTTATTCCAGTCACTGCAGTCATCAAGACAATGGAGTTTGAGTGGTACCACCACAACAACAGACACATGATTGCAACTCAACTGCCTTGGCATGTGTTTTCCTCACTATTGCCAAGGTCCAAGCACCTCCAGGAATGACTGGACTGCATTGCTAATAAGCCTGTGGGAGCTAACCCTGTTGTGACAGATAAATCAGCTGAACACACAAACATGGCCATAGCTGCAGATTTTAGATTCACATCCTTTTTGGGTGAATGCTATAGGCTGTCCGTGTTAGTTGTGAAGGAGTCCTTCATTCCAGTATCATCATGTGATATTTGTAATTACTCTGCTTGTTGCTCCTGCTGTGGCCCGTTGGGAGTTTCTGGAGCATTCAGTGGATAAGATTCCTTCGTCTCAGGCCTCAGACACCCTAAATATGTTAAAAAAGAGTCTCGCATCTTGGCGAAGCTCTGGTAAGTGCTTTCACTGGAAAAACAGTACAATACTGGATCAGCAACACAGTTAAAAGTAGTCAAGAGGAGACAAACATGGTATATATTAAATATTTTCTCAGCAAATGAGCAGCTGTTCTCCAACAAGCTGCGAACCACAAGCAGAATGTGATATGGTCCAAAGCAAACTAAAAAAATGAAAACAGTGCTTGAAACCAGCCGTTTAATTTGGATTTTCTTCTTCTTTTGAGTGCCGTGACTCTTGTGGACCACTCGTAAAATCCCACAGTAAGAGAAGGCCAGTAAAAAGAAGGGGAAGAGGAAGCCAGCAGAGAAGCGGTAGAAATTAACATTGTGCTCCCATTCTTTGATGGGGTAATGCTCGAAGCACATCACGTGGCTCTCAGCGTCCATACTGATCTCCCTGTGGGTAAAGACAAAGCAGCACGTCATTATTTCTTTGGTCCAGATAACGACGCTCACAACGGCCGCAGACTTCATCGTCCGAAACCGTTGAAACCGAAAAGGGTGCACTACGGCAAGGTAGCGGTCGATGGAGATGCAGCAGAGGAAGCCCACACTGATGTAGATATTCTCGTACAAGAGGATGCCACAGATCTTGCACAGCAGCTCATTGTAGGTCCAATTGTCATGCTGCAAAACATACTGAAGCCAAAAAGGCAGAGAAAATACGTAGAGCAGGTCTGCTATAGTCAAATTGCAAAGGTAGACGCCTAGTTCATTTTTAGCCTTGATCTGTAAATAGCCGTAGTACAGTGACAGGCAGTTAGCTGGCAAGCCTAATATAAATACAAATATGTACACCACCGGGGATAATGTCTGGTGGATATCGTGATTAATAGAGCACTTCTCGGTTGCATTCTCTGTGAAATTCACCATCTTCTACCTCTCCCAGTCTATCACTCATCAGGGTCCCAAATGAGCAGATGGAAAAATTAATTTCATCTAGTTTCATGCATTGCTGCTTTCTTGTGCAAACCTTGAGGCTGAGGTGAGGACTTGCTGCGGGATGTTAATAACCTGGATGTAAAACACAGGAAAATCTTCAGAAGGGATATGATTGTCACATATATAGTACAGTGTTCAGTAAGCTGCTTTTTTCCTAGCCCTGAATTTCTTATATTCTTTGACAGAAGACAAAGCTTGTCTGGGAAATCACGATTCATATGAGTAAGTCCTAGTACTACCAGAAAAGTACCAGAAAATTTATGTCCAAGAATCAAAAAGCAAATTACAAACATTTGTCGCTTTAGCTTTACAAATATCTGTAAGGTGAAAAAATATCATCTCTGTTTTGCAGATGAGGCACAAAAGCAGTAATCTAATTTGTCCGCAGTGGGAAAAAAATGTCTCTGGCCAACCAGTAGTCCACTCGGACTTCCTTAGAGCATTTGTACATCTTGCATAGTTCAAAAGTGCAGAGGTGCATTTGATGTTACCCATTGAGTCAGTGCGGATCACAGTGTGAGAAAAAGCAGAAGTTTTTTTGAAAATGTTTCTTTTCCTCTAAGAATTCAAAATGGTTTTATTATATTATGTTTATATCATGAAGAACATGATCGTAAAAATAATTTGTTTAGCTTAGAAGTCTTGCCAGAATACAGACTGGGAAGGAGACAGAAAAAGCCTTACTGATATGACATTATGCCAACATAATGTACACTTATGATTGCAGCAACATTTCTTGCTCTCAGAGGATGTGCTGGAGCGGGATGTTTCAGGAGGCAGGAACAGAAGGCTGGCCGTTACAAATCTCTTCACTTTGTGCTCACAAATACCCCCTGATTTGAAAGATGGGGATGAAAAACAAAGGTCCAGGTTCTTGCTTGTGCAATAGCTGGCTTGTACTGCTCTTCTGGCCAGCAGTAGCAGTGAGCCAGGCAATCCTTCCCTTCTTTCATCCTTCTCAACATGTGGGCTCTGGGACACCTTTGTGCCCTCTGACTGCTCGTGGCTGGTTAGTGACAGGTTCAATAGACAAATGGGAAATACAAAGAGAGTTCACCTTTCCCCAGCACCAAGGGTACCAAGTGAAGCTCTGCACCAGCCAGGGAGTGAAGCTGTATGGTTTTTTTTAGCAAACCTGGCACCAAAGTACTGCACTCGCAGCAGTAAGCAGATGGATGCTAAAGAGCCCATCCTGCTATTAAGGACATAATATACAATACCTTATGAGATGTCTGGAAAAGTGGAAACTGAAGGAAAGGTGACGAAGGGTATGGGAGTGAAAAGATCAATAGCTCCCCTATTATTTACTGACCTCATCTGGATAGGGGGAGGAGAATTAAAAAAGTTGCTGCATGAGAAACATCTGAGGTGCAGATAATCCCAAAGCTGAAAGCAGTTGCGAATGGGGACACACAGGCATTCCTTTTAGACAGCTTTAATATGGAAACAATGCAGCTGCATAATTTTTTTAGAGCATAGTTTATGTAACACCTTCAGTATCATGAGTCTGCAGACGTTTCCAAGCAATATTTCTCTCTCATACATGCCCACATCTTCTAGATGATACCCATCTAAGCCCGAGTCTTGGAAACAAATTAAAACAGTCTCGCTATCTACACGACCCCTAAACAATTATCTCGTTTCTGGATTAAAAATAAAGCCAAGAATCCCTGAGCTTCAGAGTTTCATTTTTTCTTGGTTTAAATGAGCGAGCTTTCATTACTCACTGGACAGTTCAACAACAGGTTCCTTTCTTTCCTAACTTCTTTGTGCCTGAACTTAACAAAAACAGAACTCTCCCCTGCACGGTGAACACGGAGCAGCTCACGTATTAAGCATCGTCTGCTGGTGTTGGCACAAGACAGACCTTGGAGCCACTCACAACCACCTCTTCAGCTTGAATCGAGTACTACAATGAAGTCTGGGTCGGTTTTTTTTCCAGTTTCAATGTGCATTGCTACAACATTCCTCATCAGAATTAGACCTGCTTATTTTCAGTGCAGAGAAATGAGACTATGCCAAAGGACTTCCTTGTAGGAATTTGCTAAAGAGACAGGCCTGAGTCACTTGGCAGGACTTGAACTGTGCTGTGTATCTCGGAACCAGAAACTTGAGGGGGTTTTTTTTCAGTTTAGGCTTTGGTTCGGATCATTATCTACACAAACATCAGCCACTAAATTCACATATTAAGCTTCCCTCAGCAACTGAAGGGTTTGTCAGCTTGGTTTGATCCTGGTTGACAAAGCCTGGCATAATAAATCAGGTAAAGAGGCTGGGAAGTTATGACCAGCAGAGGAGACTAGGGACTGGTTGAATAATATGAAAGGGGCAGAAACCACCTAATATCCTTAAAGCAAATTTGAAAAAAAAAAAAATTTAAAAATTAGAAGAAAGTGAAAATAGGAGTGCATGACAGTATGAGGAAATGGCACAATTAAGTTTGGATTCGATTGGAAAAATCATGATGCAAAAGATGGACCTGATGGGTCCAGATGAGGACCACAAAAATGGTCAGAGGGGTAAAACCCCTCTGCTATGAAGAAAGGCTGAGGAAAAGAAGGCTGCAGGAACACCTTATTTTGTCCTTTCCGTACTTAAAAGGGTTTTTTGAGAAAGATGGGGACAAACTTTTTAATAGGGCCTGTTAAGACAGGACGAGGGGTAATGGTTTTAAACTAAAAGAGGGTATGTTCAGATTAGATATAGGGAAGACATTTTTTACAATGAGGGTGGTGAAACATTGGAACAGGTTGCCCAGAGAGGTGGTAAAATCCCCATCCCTGGAAACATTCAAGGTCAGTTTGAACAGGGCTCTGAGCAACCTGATCTACTTGAAGGTCCCTTCCAGCCCAACCCATTCTATGATTCTAAAAGGGTCACAAGTAGAAAGATTCATAAAAGGCAATGAAGGATGTTTCTATTAACACATAAGAAAAGTAAAGGATATGAAAGACACTTGTATATACTTATATATAAGGCAAACACATATTTCAGATCTAAATATAGCTGAAATACTTGCTGTTATTTTTTATTCCAATCTTTAGCACCAAAATTGTGACCCAGGATCTAATAAAATTGTTTTTAGCAGTAGGCTGGGGACATAGGAAAAACAGATAAGCAAAGACTAACAGATATTTTGCAAGTCTATGTGCACTGAGGGAATTAGCCAAAGCAATTTGTGAATTATTGTTGATGTTGTTTCAGAAATTATAGTGGATTGGGGTAAAACAAACGTAACACCTATCTTGTGAAAAAGAGCAGTTGGAGAATTACACACTAGTCAGCCCAGCTTCAATCAGAATGAGTCACCAGTCAATCAATATATGAATCCATACGTTTACAGAAGTGGCTCACAGCTGTGGACTCACCATAGGCGAGTCCTGCCCTACTTCAGGAGAAGATGAAGTTGCGCTGGTGTTTGCAATTGCACTGACTTGATAACTCTACCTCAGAAAGACGGGAGAAGCTCCAACCACAGTCCTGCCTGCTTGCTGTAGGAGGACCAGCACAGGCATGGATGGGCCCTATTTCTCCTGCAATGTACACACTTGCCAGGCTGCAGGTCATGTTGCTGCTCCAGTGAGTAGGAAGCAAAGGAGAGTTGGAAACGCTAAAGGACAGTAATGGAAGCTGGTCTCATCTCCCCTCATTTATCTGTGACCCTGTTGCCTCCCCTCCCTACCAACGAGCAGTCCTGCCCCACGCAGCGTCACACCCACATGGCATCCCAGCCACGTTGGTACCTCAGCTCACAGAAACTGCTTGCCACAGCTCAGTGCCATCTCTCTCCTCATAGCCTCTGCAGCCTGATTTCAGACGTGACAGCCTCCTCCTCCTCAACAGCTTTCAGCTCCTGTGACACCCTACCAATTCCTTTCTCACATAGAGCTCCTGTGCACCAGGGCTATTGATGCATTGGGAGAAGGCAGGACTTAGAGGGATGTCAGGGCTGGTGGAAGCCAGGGAGGGGAAACACAGAATCACCGACTGGTAGGGGTTGGAAGGGACCTCTGGAGATCACCGAGTCCAACCCCCCTGCCAGAGCAGGATCATCCAGGGCAGGTCACACAGGAACACATCCAGGTGGGTTTGGAAAGTCTCCAGAGAACGAGACTCCACCACCTCTCTGGGCAGCCTGGGCCAGGCTCCATCACCCTCACAGCAAAGAAGTTTCTCCTCCTATGGAGGTGGAACCTCCTGTGTTCCAGCTTGCGCCTGTTATTCCTTGTCGTGCTGCTGGGCACCACAGCAAAGAGCCTGGCCCCTTCCACTTGACCCCCACCCCTCAGATATTTATAGACATGAATAAAATCCTCTCTCAGCCTTCTCTTCTCCAGACTAAACAGCCCTAGGTCTCTCAGTCTTTCCTCATAGGAGAGATGTTCCAGTCCCTTCATCATCCTTGTAGCTGTCCATTGAACTCTGTCCAGTAGTTCCCTGTCGTTTCCAGTAGACTCCTGCCAGAGGCAGCAAGTGCAGCAGCACTGCATTCAAAAAAATCTCAGAAGACTGCTTTAGAGATGCTGCTGCAATAAGAGACATACGGTTCAAGAAGAAACAGTAGTGTCAGAACAATCTTATTTCCTTGTTTGATGAGGTATGTGGCTGAAGAGCAAGACAGGTAGCAAGAAGTCTACATCTTGATTTTATTATGCCTTTCAACACATCCCAATGTATATTCTCATTAACACTTGAAAAATTGTAAGGGCATTGCGTACTGTTAGATGCGTTAGATGACCACGCTCAGAAAGCAGCCACTATTGATCTGGAATGATGAACTAAGCTGAGTGTGCAATTATCTACCCTTTTCAGGATGTTAGCCCGTGTTTTCATCTATTCATCATTTCTGTTCTGTTGACAATGGGATAGAAAATGCACTTATTAAATCACCAAATGTTACTGACTTGGGAAGGAATATATAACACAAACAGGATTTAAGATAATCTTGGTCTGAAAGTAAAACAAAATCTATTTGAGGGTAAATGCAAAATTACTTTGCTTGGAAAGAAAAAATAAATCAAATTGTCAGAGTGCAATGAGGAATATTTGACTATGCAGCAGCATGGACTACAGTGCACTTAGGTTCACTCTGTTACTTCTGAGAAAAAAAGGACAGTAGGATGTAGTACTTACTTAAAGGCCAAAAAGTCACGTGGTCCTCTCTACTCAGCACTGGTGAAGTCTCTGAAACGTTTTGCACTCTAAGAGACACATAAGCAAATGAGAAGTTGTCCAAATATTTTGGGGAGCCTAACAATATAATCCCTATTTCTCTGTCTTCACAAATTGAAAAGTGTATCTGCTTACAGAAAGGAGTTTCCTGAGGTTAATTTGATAGTGCCTCTGAAGCACTCAAAAGTCCTACCAATGACTGCCATAGGTAAAGCAAAGAAATGGATGATAGACACATTTATTAGAGGTGAAAACAATTATAGTGAATAAGATATTTTATCCTTGCTCCTCACTTTGGGTAAGGCAACGACTTACACAGCTACTCTTAGAAACACAATGCAAGCCATGGAGATGTACTCAAGCCAGCACCAACTGTTATTTTGGGGACCAGAAACAGCAAAAGTGTGATATTTGGCCTGGCAGATCAAAGAAAAAGGGTGCAGGAAGAAATCCAAGGTAATATCAGTCTCTTGCATTATGTTTCTACAAGAAAGAGCCTCAGATTTGGCTCAAGAAGGGCACTGATGTTGTTGAGATTGGACAGAGTTAGCATGGCTCATATTGAGACAAAAGTCCAGTATCCTACCCATTCAAGGTCATGGTCTGATTTAAATATGCAAATGGGCTAAAAATCAGGTTGCATTAGGAACTTCAAGATTTCTAACTCCTGACCCTAGTGTACTTGACCTTGATGCTCTCCTCTTAGTGTAGCTCATTTTATCTGCACCATCGATGTACCTTTTAAGGGCACGGGATTAATTTCTCTACTGACCACACCATATCTTTTTTAATTGGATCAGTTACTAAACCATTCTCAGTGAATATGGAATTAAACATATACCACTTCAAAGACAGATAGACTCTTAGGAGCCATGTAAGCTCCTAAAACAACAACACAGAAATTTTGTTTTTGTCAGACCTCTCTGTGAAGAGCAGGTGGCTTTAAGTTTTGTTTCTGTCTTCTGCAGGTTGTTTGTGAAGCAGAAAGGCTACCCCCTCTCCTATATTTACCTTTTCTTTTTTTTTTTTCCCCTGTCTGCTTTTTTTGCATTAGAAAAACAAACTCTGTACATCCTTCTCTTTGCAAGAGAGTCTTAGCAGAGGTGTACAGTAAAAAAGGGAATGTATCTTTTGAAACCTCTGAAACCACCTTACCTAAATTAGAAACAAAAGGCAAAAACTCAATTCCTCCTTAAACTGAGTTCCCTTCTAAAGTGAATTTAGGTCTATACACAACCCATTCAGCGTTTGTTTACTTGTGAGTGGACCCTTCTAACATGAACCTCTGTGTACAACAATTATTACTCTGTGTATCCGATTCAGTGGGAGGAAACCATAAAAGTATTCTGTAAATTACAAATCACTTTACTTTCGTCATTATTGTATCATTCCATTTATAAACCTATTGTCAAAGAAGGAAGCCGGCAACATTTTTTTCAGAACCCACATAAACAAAAGACTAATTAGTCACCAATGTTCAATTTCCCCTAACACAGACATGCAATTATTCACAGCATTGGGTAAATCGAACATTGATAGTCTGGGAATTTGACCCAACTTCTTAATTACTGCTTACCAAATTTCTCAGAAGTCTGAAGCAAGCTCATTTCATTCAATATTTCATTGCTAAAACTTCAGATGTCATCTGGCCCACAGTGAGGGGGTAGTTGAGGGTTTCATCCCCTCAGCTTGTAAATTTGTCGTTAAGAATCGATCATGCAGATTTAAGTAGCAGGCTCGTGTTAAAATACTTGAATTGTCGTGCTGGTTTGGGCAAGACTAGAGTTAATTTTCTCCATAGTTGTTAGTACGGGGCTGTGGTTTGGATTTGTGCTGAAAACAGTGTTGATAATTCAGGGATGTTATAGTTAGTCCCAAGCAGTGGCCTACACAGAGTCAAGGCCTTTTCTGCTTCTTACCCCCATCAGGAGAGGAAATTGGGGGTACACAAGAAGTTGGGAGGGGACCCGGCACAGACAGCTGACCCCAGCTGACCAAAGGGATATTCCACACCATATGATGTCACGCTCAGCATATAGAGGGAGTGAGGGAAGAAGACGGAAGGGGAGGATGTTCAGAGTTGTCTTCCCAAGTAACGGTTGCGCACAATGGAGCCCTGCTCTGCTGGGGATGGCTGAACGCCTGCCTGCCTGTGGGAAGTGGGGAATGAATTCCTTGGTTTGATTTGCTTGTGTATGTGGCTTTTGCTTTACCTATTAAACTGTTTTTATCTCAGCTCATGAGTTTTCTCACTTTCATTCTTCTGATCCTCTCCCCCATCCCACCGGGAGCAGGCTGAGTGAGCCAGCAGGTGCTTGGTTGCAGTCTGGGGTTAAACCAGGACAAATCATGACAATCATGAATCTTTTTTTTTTCCTCATATTGAATATTATGTTTGTTGAAAGCACTAGATTGAACATCATCATAAACTGAGAAATTTTACCTGCGCGGCCTAACAGAAGCAGTATGGGCTGATGAACACAATGCAGCTAGAAGCCAGTAAAGATAGCCCACATATCTTAGCCATATCATTAATTCAAATGATCTCATGACTTCTAAATTGAGTACCAATGTTGATTTCCTATCAGTAATGACATGGTAATGTAGTTTAATCTTACAAGTGCCCTGGTCCACAGATCATGAAGCTCTGTAAGGATCACTATGGATCACAAACCTGAATATTCTATATTGAACACACTTCATAAGTCAAACAAATATATAAACTGTCCATTAAGCAGGAAGCCACCTAGAAAGCAAGTAGCTGAGCACTTCTGAATGGCCATAAGAGAGCAAAGACACCACACACCAGTAACCAGTAGTAACATAGTAGCACCCCTGTACACTACACTGGGAGGGTTCGTTAGGAGGACTTGTTGAAATACAAAATTTACATTCCTGGAAAATGTCAGTATTTCAGAAAAAAAGGCCCTAAGCAACCAAGAAGGTTATCATCCTAGGTTCATCTTGTGCACCTCCATAAGGTGAAACCTGGAATCCACTGGCTGTGGTCAGGGGAAAGGTCAGAGCTCTAGTAAAGCCAAAGACTAAGGGAGTCAGGCTTTATTAGTCTAAACAAGATCAGATTGAAGGCAAGCACAGCAGCAACCTTCAAATATGTTAAAGACTGTTGTGGTGATGAGAGACTGAGTTAAACAACATGAAAAAAAAAAATTCCACTAACCAAGGTAAGTGGAACACTGATAGAGATGGTGCAAGGGATGTAGGGCTATCATCATGGAAGATCTTAAATTCTGTCAAACATCTTAAGAGCGGTTCAACTGATATTCCTTGAAGGCAAGTAAATGTTTGGGGATCTCTCAGGACCTTCCTCTTCTAGTCTCCAGTACTGTTTGCTAAGTAACATGACACAACCCATCCCTCTTAGTGACATGCTATAGTATGGAAACAAGTATAAATCTGATGTGAAGTAAAAATCATTTCCACAAAGGAATTTGGTTTTGAAACAGATTATTATTTTCTAATTATTTCTTATTAAATATTTTTCATTTTGGAAGTCTTTTCCCTGAAAATGAAAGCTGCTTCAAAATGAAATCTGTATGACTTCACATGCACAAAAACTAATACAAAAAATTTCAATGTTCTGCAGACATACCATTTCATTTCAGGTTTTTTTATGACTTTGGTCTTCTTAGGTGAGGCCTGCACAGATGAAGGACAACTTGACAACTTGGTTGGTGAGACACTGGAACAAGTTGCCCAGGAAAGTTGTGGATGCTCCATCACTGGATGTGTTCAAATCCAGGCTTGATGGGGCTTTGAGCAACCTGCTCTAGTGGGAGGTGTCCCTGCCCATGGCAGGGGGGTTGGAACTAGATGATCTTTAAGGTCTCTTCCAACTCAAACCAGTCTATGATTCTATGACATGTAGGGTAAGGAAGGCAGACAGGATAATAAGCGCAGTTAGTCCAGTATCTCAGACTACTTATTCTTTACCTAGAATTAGGGCCCTTTTACCAAATTCAAGATCTAAACAACTGGCTGAGCACAGGGACCTACTGAAAAGAAACAGCACTTTGGAAAATCCCTATTTATGGCAATAAGAAGATCATAAAATGTGTCATTTCAGGGAAGCAGTCCAAGTATCCCAAGTATCATGGAGGTGAATCACATACCAGGAATTAGTCATGCCATAACTGCCTCTAAGTTCTTAAAAGTGACCCTCATCTGCCCCCTCCTTCCGGTTATTAAAGATCAACCAGGTGGACAACTCGATGCTCTAAGTATTTCACCACTGAGCTATTCTGACTAGCTCCTGCCCACGAGAGACATCTCACTAAGGCTTTGTGGATGACTTGCTCAAGTACAGGACAGTAGGTGGAAGAAAACACATCACACCACTTTCTGCAGAAAATTTAAATCCCTGTCAAGAGAACAACTCCAAATCTTCCTTTTCCCTCAACTAAAACCTCATCCAAGTTAACTTCCCTCTCAACCCTGCTTGACACGAAAGTCACTGTCCTGTCTCTGTTGCACAAGCAGCAGGCAAGTTAATAATGATTAATCATAGAGAACAGGACTGCTTATAATCCTGAATCTATGTGCTGATCTTCACTTAAAACAACAACGCAAGGAGAGCCAAGATTAAAGGTCTTACTGATGACAAGCCACACAAGCCACGACCAACATGCAATATTACCAGTAAGGAACAAGAACTGAAACAACTGTATTGTAGCCTGGAATTGAGAGATAGGAACTTCACCCTTCTGAAAAAAAGGAATTCTGATTCATTTTACCATTTACAGTCTTGGGGAAAAAAAAACAAAACACTCTTCTGATTCATTTTCCCAAACTCTGTAGTACTGCCTTTCTTGTTGCTGCAGATGTCCTGCACAGAAACCAGTGGCTTAGGTTTAGGTCATACCTGTGTTGCATTTCAATGGCTTTTGCCTCCCTTGCTTTGCCAGCGTGCCCCTTTACCCCCAGCACTGCCACACAGCTCCTGCTTCACAGGGCAACTTCCCAAAGGGATCTGTGGCCTTCTGGGAGTCCCACCACAGATTTCTCAGCAGCCTGAGCATGGACCACCCATTTTACAGCCCACTGCTGACATCCCGTACCGGTCAGCACACACGCACCAAGGCTGAGCTCCAGCACATCATATCCTCCAAACAGAACTCTCTCGTTAACCAAAGACAGCTTGGAAAGCAACTAAACATCCACCTGTACTATTTTTCTCCTCCTTTATTGATAGTTCAGTGAATAAACTGACTTTGCAGTGCTGCTGACAAACAGTAGCTCAGGACATCAATAATCAATATTTGACTAATAACATTTGACAAATAGCAAAGGTTATCTGAGAAAAAAATTTGCTTGCTCTGTATAACTGAAATGTGATTGAAACTCTGCCATGTCTAAAGAGTTTGAGCACATCTCCTGTTCAAGGAGAACGTTAACATTTTCATTATTCCACACATCAGCAAATAATGACACATTCAATAAATTCATCTCTCTTTTAAATGCTATTTTCTGCATATGTGATTCAGTATATGATTCATATTGTGCAGCTAAAGTTTTAAGACACAGTAAAGTGAAAAGCTGTTTACAACATCTGGTGATTTTTCCCTTCCTCCCCTCATTTTTCTTTGACTTCTTTTTCTTCTGCTTGGATTTATTTCAATCAAAGAAATGAAATTTATCGTAGGACAGGAGCCTGCTCAACCGAAACACCTAACATCACGTGCCCTCTTGTCATTTAAAAACAGAAAAAATATCTTTTGCCTTTGTAGTATGTTTGTGTTTCTGGCTTACCCTGATCCCCACGGTGCGTTCCAGATATGTTTCTCTTCTCGATCCAGTTCTTCCTCGTCTAGCACTCTGCCTGCCTTTCTATGCACTGCTGTTCAGCTGGGCTCGCTTCCTTTCAGACTCAGACCAGCCTTTTTTTCCCCGCCTCTGTTCTGTATTTCTTCCTTGGATCCAGCACTGAGGGCGTTGTGCATGTCTTCAAATAGTCCCCATCTAGCCTATCAAGATGTAACTCTTCTAACTATCCCTCTTTGCTGCCTTTCATTAAGCTTCCTTCTTTTTTTGCGGTTTCCTGTAGATCTAAGTCAATAATCACACGTACAGGAAACCAAGTTTCCTGTAGATCTAAGTCAATAATCACATGTAAGGCGAGTTTCCCCAATGTTATTTCTCAGCCTTCTCACTACTATGTGAAAGTAGCATGCCTTCTAGAAGGGTTTCCTCTGTGCTCTTTCTCTCACTGTTGCTCCCGCTCCCCAGACGACTATTGAAAACTTCGGCCTTTTCTTTTTTTTTTTTCTTCTTACTTGAGGATACAAGGCTCAAACAACCTACTCCTCGTGGAGAAATCATTCTAAACAAAGTACTGGCATCTGTATCTGCAGTCTTTCTTACATTTTCATTTCCTGAATTTTCATTTCCTCAATTCTCTTAATTTTAATTAAAATAATTATTTTAGTACTCAGACAATTTGAAGCGCTAGGGTCTTGTTTTCATTAAGATTTAAATGAAGTCTGGCCTTTCCTTACTCCCAAGTGCCCTCACTTCCTTATATATATGAACTCATGTTCCCTCCTTCAATTTCTTAGTCATGTCTTGAAACTGCCTCTCTCCGTATCTCTGTCTGACCTTGCATATGGTACAAGAAGCCTTCCTCAGCACAGTGCTGCTGGACTCCTGTGCTTCAGTGTTCCGCGCTTAAACGCTCTTTCCAGCGTCTCTCCATCGCAGCCTTTGGCTGACACTGGCATCCACATGAGGCCTATCAGTTTTGTCACTTCTGTACTGGAAGACAAATGCCAGCATCCTGCTGGAGGCACAAACTCAGCCAGTCAGATGCTTGAAAACTGACTGACCTGTCTCTAGTCTTCTGTTAAAGAAAATTGAGAGGAACAACCTGCTCATAATAGTGGTATCAATCTCGATAAAAGAGGTTCAACACAAAAATTGAAAAAAAACAGTTTAAGAACCTTGACCTCACAGAAATGAAAAAAAAGCCAAGAACCTTCTTTAGTAGTATCAGAGAAGCAACTCATAGCAAAAGCAACAGCCTTGCTGTAAACCAGTCACAATTCCCAACGTGCATCTGACTGGAGAAAAGGGAGGGTGTCAAATTCTTGTTACAGGGGACTCCTGACCAGCTCTTGGGTGGGAAATGGAAAAGCTGACACAGGAGATGCGGAATTCCAAACCTGAGAGCTGTTCAGGACTCCAGGTCCTGCTCTGAGGTGGAGGTCTAAGACCATCTCTGAAATTTAAACCCAAGTTCGGATTCCTTATAATAACGTCCCAATATGATAAGCAAAGGGATTTTAGTTTAAGCTGCTTGTGAGATGAAAAGACAATTGCTGTTTTGAAAGCTGTGTCTGATCACTTCTTAAGAGTGGAACATAAACCAGATACGTCCTCTAATGAGATATGTACATAGACAATAAATCATCATCCATCACAGAGTAAAAAATTTCCTTCTTCCTTTGGCAGATGGAAGACAAAATGTTTCCACATATAAAATGATCAAATTCTAATTGTTACTAAAATATTGAGTTATAAGAAAGCCAAACCAAGAGATCTCCGGAATAATATTTCCATTCTTCCATATTGCCCATTTTAGTATTTTACTGAAGTGTCCTTAAAGTGACTTAAATTTGACAGTTTGATTGCATTTGCTTTTACAATGCATTCATTTTTGATCTCCCCCTCTTCTGTTTGTTACCTAATCTCGTCTCAAAGCTCTGCGTCTTTACTGCTGACTCATAGCAAACTATGTCAGAGAAAGGCAGCTTAAAATTTGTGGACTAAAGCAACAATGTTTAGAAATGAGAGACTCATCCTAGCAACAACATCAGGGCTGTAGCAATTTTTGAGGGGAGAATGTCAGGAGGACATCTCTCATGGAGCAATAGCACCAGCAGCAGAACATCCTCTCCGTGACCTGGAGACCAGATCTGAGGTTTGCATTTCTATCTGCCTCTGGCAAGGTGACAAATCTGAGCCTAAGTAACCCTCGATCAAACTCCAAGACAATCCAGCTGGAAACAAATCTGTTGCCACAGAAACAATTTCTGGCAAGAGGGCTCCATGAAGAAGAACACAGTATACTTTCAGGTGAACTCATTTCTCAATATTCCTCTAATAGGGTTTTAAACCTACTATTTAGTCTTTTTTATTTTCTTCTATTTTTCAGACAGATTAGCTATAGCTTCCAGATGTAGTGCCTAAAAAGTTCTCCTTTTGCTACCTTGTAGCTAAACAGTGTTCAGAGCATGTTTTCTAGTGGAGAAAAAGGAATTACCGTGGATGCATCCCTTAGAGAATAAACTGCAATGTTGCTCTTAGCTGCTGATGATTAGTAATACCTTTACTTAAAACTATTGGCCAGTTTCTTCTAAACATCAAAGCTGTTCTGTGTCTTTTCAAAACCAATTGCCATCAGCTGTCAGAGATAGCTGCAAATGCTCCAGCAGGCAGAATAATTCATAACAAGCATTAAAAGCTACTCAGAATAAGCTTTATAGGAAAAACAAACCTCTTACAGAAGACATTTTATAGGAAAAACAAACCTCTTACAGAAGACATTCAGCTAATTATAAGGTAATGACCCTCACAAGGCCGCCACATCTGGAGTTCTCTTTCCATAGTTCTTCACTTAAGAATGATTAGTAGGTTGTGTAAATATCCCTGTGAGTCTGAAATAACTTTTTCTTTGGTTATCACCACACTGACAAGAATAGTCAGTGGGAGTGAAGCTCCAGGGCAACATGATTGCGCACTCAGGCCAGGCCTAGAAAAACTGGCAGGGGAAAAAGAAAAAGTTTCTTCTCTGCACTGTTCAATGGTATGCCAAGAAAACTTGCAGTTACGGCATCAGCTGGTTAATCTGAGTGACAACATCCACAGGGGAGAAAAACTTACATCAACACCTTGTACACCTGGCACCGTGCGACTGCACTCAGCCACAGGTAACAAGTTTCCAGTCTGCCTGACCTCAGGAACCAGCCATCCTCCAAGCTCATCCTATTCAACGACATCTAGTATGAGATCACCTATGTACAACTAGTTCAGCTGGGACTCATTTTTCTCCCTTCTCACCCCTTTCCCCATATTTCCCTTCTCTCTTTTCTCGCTGCCCTAGGACTGCTTATGCTCCTCAGGTGTGAGAACAAAGAGTCAATTTTTTGACCGCTAGCCACGAAGTCAGACAAATAAATCTCACTGTAGATGTCAAGTGAGATGAGGGTTATTTCAACGAGATACTGCAATTGCCATGGCTTTCTTCATTTAAAACTGTGATATTCAAATCACAACATTGTGGTGCAAACACTGTCACCTCCCAGGCCATGCCCTGCTCTTACAGGATAACCTACTGGCCTGATCCTATAAATCCAACGTTTTCTCATGGCGTACTCCCCAGTCCTTGGAAAGACCCCTAAAACTGTGGGGAGGTATCTTCATGTTGTCATCTACATGACAGCTGTATAGCACCAAGCATAAAATAAGCTGGAAACAGCTACCTTCTGCCTCTTCCCTCATGTGACAGAAAGATCTGACAACTCCATATGTTGAAGCCGGATAATACTGGGGAACATCATCATGCCAGGAATAAAAGGGGGAGGCAGGAAGGACAGGGATGAGGACAGTAAAAATTTTGTTTCCTTAGAAAGGCAATGGAAGAGTGGGCACTAAAGACACAGGACTGAGTCACTTTTACTGCCTTCTTGAGTAAAGATAGGAGAAGTGGTCAGACACCGTGCTCTTCTGGAGCCAGTGTGAATACAAGGTGCTAATGTGGAAAAAGTCACAGAGGGAGCTGATTAACAGCCTGCTCAGAAAGTCCCATAATGCTCACCATGACAGTGCCGTGTCTTATGAGCTTGTGTGTAGTCATTTTTCCTTGCCTCACTGTTATATTTGCTTATATTTTTATTAATAAATAACTGCACATGTTCTAAACAGAAAAGGACAGGACAAGGCTGTTTTCTTCTAAATTCTCTTTCTCAGCTCTCCTCCCCACCCCACAAAGCTTATCACTCAGTGATTTACTTTTCTTGTTTCTTTACAAAGACCATCAAGAACCAGAAAATTGTACTCATAACACAGGCAACCTACAATAACGAACCAAGGTTTTTAATCCTATGAAAAAAAAAAAAATATTTTCTGACCAAATAGATTTCATTTCACTAACATTTCACATTCACTAATGAACCTTCACATTTCAAGTTTCTCACATCAGGTTCTGAACAGCAGCAAGAAAAGTGCCTGACTGTCTGGAAAATGCAGTAGTGACATAATTTAAATACAGAGACAAATCTATATAGGTGTGCACAGAGCACCCACACACCAAGGTATGTAGTCGAGCAGTTTCCTCTTAGTCTCATTTCTAGTTTATGTTCTCAGGGGAAATTGTTTAAACTGCTTAGTAGTCATACAAAACAGCTTATACCTAGTAAACTTAAACAGCCCTACTAAGTTCTCTGAAAACGACTGGAATTTATCAATTGGCTATTGCTTTGGTTTCCTGCTGCAAATACAAAACAGTTTGTTCGTTTATCTTAACTCATCAATACAGCTTCAAGGTTCTGCTCTCCTTGTACCTAAGTGGAACTCAAGAAAGTTTTTCTGGAAGAACTTTTATTCAAAGTTCCCACTAGTAGGAACATGCCAAGGAAATTAATTTTGATTTTATGAAATTTTTAGACACCTGGCTTTAGTGGAGTCCTTGAACCACCTTGTTTTGGCGAAAAACCGTCCTGCCACTTTTCCAGGGATCATAGCCTTGTATAACCTGGCTGAAGGATGGAAAATTAACTTGCTTTTAAGAATGAATAGATAAAAATAAAACTCACCTGTGAGCAGAGTTTATGCAAAGCCATTTTCCTTTCCGCGTGAAGAGCACAAAAATTCCCTTCTGGCAGATCCTGCTCAGGCTGCTGGTGAGTGAGGCTGTCAGTGAAACCGTGCAGCAGAGGAGGAGGAGACTGTGTTTCATCTCCTGTCCTCTTTGTGGTTCAACTGCGAAGGAGTTGGCTCGGCCCAGCCCTCATCTCCCTCACCCGCTCATTCATAAATGACAGAGATGAGAGTGCCAAAAGCAGACACTAAATGGGGAGATGCAACACGCGCCCGGCACCGTTCACACCGGTACCTCCCGGCACAGGCAGGAACCGGCAGATAACTGCCTGTGATCACAGCAGCTGCTGCAAAGCTCAAATCCTGCTGCCTACAGCTGAGCTAAACACACACAGATGTGGCCCCACACAGGCACATTGCAAAGTATACAGAGTGCTGGCATTGGTTTTAGTTTGATTTACAGTGAGTTGTTTCTAGAGCTTGGTTAAGATCAGACCTTCACTAGGTCCAAACACGACAGAAGCTGATCGCTGCACAAGGGAGCATCTTTTTCGGCTGTGGAAGAGTAAGGGCTGCGAGGAGTGGATTCCTTTCTCTCCTGTCTACACAGCAAGACAGACCAAGGCTTAAATAGATCAAAGGGCTTGTCCAAGGTCATTCAGGAAGACTGTAGCAGACATAAAAGCCGACCTCCTGCTAAGTCACATCGCTATTCTTATTCCTGCAGAAGTAAAAGCTGCACTGTGGGACATGTAAGTGACCACGAAAAGTATCTGTCATGTAGATTGAAATGCTCTACTCTTAAAAAAAACCAAACCAAAACCAACCAACCAACCCAGATAGGTACAAATTACACCACAGAAGCTGGAAACAAAAGCTGCTACCAGTTCAGGCTCTGAAACTGGTACATAACTCACCTGGTGTAGTGCTCTGCCAGGCTGCTGTGGGGACACCAGTGACATGGCGTGCTCAGCACAGCACCCAAGGAGAGTGGCTGGCTGCTCGCTGCTAGAAGGTGACAGAGCTCCAAGGGCAGCCAGAGGAAGTAAGTTTGGAAATAGGAGTCTCGTGCAGGCTACTGAGACGTATTCCTCATTTCCAACCTTGGTGGAAAGCAGTGACACAAGCACAAAAACAAAAGAGAGAAAAAAAAAAACAACAAACAAGCAGGGAGAGGATGCAAGGACATTTACAAAACTTGGACATACTCCAGGAGTACCCATGGCTCATGTCAGAACCGGCATCAAAAATAGCTCCTCATCCCAAACACAGGCAAAGGGCTTTGCAGGTATGACAGGCTACCAGATGGCAGAGCCCTTCCCTTGCTAGGGCCTCCAGCAGATCAGAGATCTGAAATAATCTGCAGGGTTAAGGTTCCTCTCTTGAGTTTCTGAGAATGTACGTAGCAGAAAAAAACAAAACAAAACAGGAAGTCATTCAACATGGCCAAAAGAGGCTGCAAAAAGCATAGAAGGGTCTTCTGCAGGCTGGCTGTGCTGCATAGAGGGTGACAGAGGTGCAGGCACAGGCTCCTGGGAGCACAGCCAGAAGCTGAACACTGTGCAATATTAAAGAATATAAAGGATTGGTATCCAATTTATCTGGGCTATTCTGTACACTCCCTCCTCTGTTTTGTTTGGTTGGTTAGTACTCATTTAGCATTATTTTAGTTATTTCTGTGTGTTTTTATATACCTAGATAAGAATACATATATTAAGAAAATCACACAGACTGGGATCTTTGAGGAAGCAAAGGAAAACTTTAGTGCCAGCGGCTTTCAATCCACAGTTACATATCCTTGGATATCGCAGCTCTTTTATTAGATTTAAAGGAATTTATCAAAGATATTAAAAAAAAAATAAATAAAAAATGAAGTGCAGCTACTTCCTTAGGAATATGCACACTACTCTTCAATAAGGAGCAACAGAGCATTATATTGGACTGCTTGCCATCCTGGAGAGATTGTCAGGGACAGAGGTCTCCCTGGAGCTCCAGGGAAAGCACGTCCACCTCCTCCAGGCTGCTGATGGGGAAAAAGTCCTGAGAAGACCTACACACACCAATCACCCCTTTGGGGTAACGGGGTTTCCCTGAGGCAGAGAACATAATTCACTAACACTGTAAGTGCAATTTAACTATCTTTTGCACCTAGACTGCAAACATCCAACACCAAGGCATACTTTAACACACTAGAAATGGGCTTCACGTGCCTGAACTCGGGGCCCTGCTATTATGCAACTAAAGAGACACTGGCTTTGATGCATGGCCTTGCAACTCTGGTGATGTGAAGGACCCATGGAAGACAGACTGAGAGAGCTGGGGTTGTTCAGCCTGGAAAAAGCTCCAGGGAGATCTCCTAGCAGCCTTCCAGTTCTTAAAGAGGGGCTGGCCACAGGGAAGATGGGAAGGGACATTTTATCAGGGAGCGTAGTGACAGGAGGGGTAATGGTTTCAAACTGAAACAGGGTAGATTTAGATTAGCTCTAAGGAAGAATCAATACTTCAAGGGCAAAAAAACCCCTGGTCTCCAGTAACTGCAGTAGACAGTAAGGCAGAGTATGGACGTACATAGTTCTCCAGATACTGGTGTTTCCCATAAAGTCAAAAGCAGTGTGGTAGCCCAACTCCATCCTGAATCCAAAGGCAGCCAGCATCTGATGTTGAAGAGGATGGGCAGCCTCTTCTATTCTACCTGATGGCATTTTCTTAAAGCAGAGGCTGTTTAGCTCCCCCATAAACTCTCATACTACACAATCCTCAGTTCTGTTAATCTTCGGTTAAAAACACGCAAGTATTTTAGTTAGAGCTGATCAGAACAGCATCTGCGAATGCTAAGAGAGCTGACAGTTTCCACAGCATTCTGTGTTTTGTTTCAAATATGTGCTAGATTCCTGGTTTCTGGGGAATAACCACGTTTTCGTTGTCCTTTCGTCAGTAAAAACTAATTCTGCTCCTCCACCAGTCTCCCTCCAAAAACCCCCAACAGTCAATAAATTGTCCCTTCCACGGGTTCCACAGAGGTAAGCACACCTAGTAAGGCACTGGGGTGCCTGCGCATCCCATGAGCATTCTTCACAATCCTCCAAATCTAACTAACCTCAACTTCATGGCACACTTCGACTCACCTTTCACCGTCTTTAGCACCCAAGTCAGCCTTTGAAGGACTTGCCCATTTGAGAAGCTTTTAAACAGCAGCCCCTCATTGTCTACTGTTCTCTTCACACTGTTGAAGAAATCCTTCTGAAAACAACATTTAGTTTTGCAAAACTTGCCACAGCGTCTTCCAGCCATCTTAAACTTCCTCCAGTACTCTCAAATAATTTTTTTTTCCTCTCTTAGCTCTTATAGCAGCCTCTAGTACCAACTTTCAAAACAGGCCTTCATGGCTCAGCCAATTTTTCCAGTCTAGCAGAACCCTTTATAATGATAAATTCATTTATTATTTTTAATAACTGAACTATTTCACTCTGCATTGTTAGGTCAAGTTATTTCTGCCTGGTACTGGCAATTCGTAAAAACATTCTCAAGGTCTCCACCTTGCCTTGAACAACTCCAGTGCTACCAGGATCTGATATTCCATGACTGATGGGCAGAGATGCAACTGTTAGGATAAATTTTTTTGGTGAAGCTTACCAGAACTGATTTCGCCCACCACCCTTTTCATCTAAAAATGCAAAATCACCATTCAAATGTGCTCAGCACTGCTGGGTTCATGCAATAAAATAATAAAAATCAATTTCTATCGATCTCTTTATATTCATTTAACATCCAGGCTGTAGTCATTGCCAATGAGATAATGATTTCTGGAGTATCTCTTCCATGTTCTCTCCTACAGCCATTGCCTTTGGCTGAACTTCTAATACACACCCAAACATCTGGATGATGGTAAGTAATTTCCAACCACACAGCGTTCCTCAAAGCATCATTTTTCTAAGCCAAGTACTAGACATTTTTACAATGCACTTACACTTGGAACTTCCCTCGTTACAGAAGAAAGTAAATTCTGCTTTTCTAATTCTCCTTCTGGAGACTTTATGTTCTGAACTCAACCAACTGTAATCAAAACCCAGAACTCATTTCATAATCAGTTCCCGGGTTTGAGGAATAGCTGAAGAACATGTAATAGGAAAAAGGTTTACATGATGGAGCCTGCTTTGGATTTCTTAGCAAGGCTCTGTTGCTGCAGAGCACACAACTCCCTACAAGCAATTTCCACAGCAGCCATTTCTTCAAACAAACATCATCGTCATGCAGCTCATGCAATTTTAAGCAAAATTTACTTTCTCACGTCAAACAGCTTCACCGACTTCAGAGTTTGAGTGTGCTGCAGGGTGTGCATGCTGCCAAAGGTAGAGCCTCTTGGCTTTATCAGAAACCTGTTGGCAACTTCACCGCCTCCTCGAGATGAGACTGCCATCAAAGTTCTCTCTTTGAATAGAAAACATGATCTAGAGAGTTAATGAGCCATGTATACAAAGTGAGGTACTCCTGTATGGAATGTCACTTGAAGCTTTACACTCAGAATCGCTCCCAGCAGGCACAGGCAGCACCCTTCAGAGAACACCTGCTTTACCCTGGGTCAGGAAACACCAGCAGCCTACAGCCCTTTGTCACAGAGAGCTGGGAACAGCCAGTATGCTGAAGCCCAGGTCTCCTACAGAGAGGCAGGTCCCTTTTCTCCAGTGCTCAGTAGCTGCCAGCTCGCGGCCAACACTCCCAAGAGCCAAGTTCCTCTTTTCGTCTTGGAATGACTCAAGAACCCTGAAACGGTCATGCAGCTCTGCTCCCTCCTCTTTTCCCTCACAGAAAAACCTGTCCCAGCAGCTCCTGACACCTCACATGAGCCGGTGGCTTCACAGCAGCTCTAGTGGCCCAGTTTCACCAGCACAAATGGTGGGCTTGCTGACTTCTCTTCTCTCTAAGCACAACTGACTTTTATTCCATGTTAACACCCATTTATCCTACCAGTGACTGCTCTGGGCTCCCCAGAAAGACAATGAGCAGCAGCACCATAGCTGCAGGCAGGCCTTGTTCTCCCACTCACCCCATTTCTTACCACACAGCACGAGCATACTGACCTGGGAGCCACCATATCTCTGAAAGAAGAGCTGAAAACCACTGAGATGTTGAGCAGATTGTAAAATCACTGCACCTGCCAAGGCAGGACAGGCACCTATACAAAAAATTTCCTTCACATTCTCAGGAAGGCTCAATTGCCACAGAATAGTGTGCTTCCAACAGTTGCTCCCGTGTTATAACACCTCTATTTAAAAGTATCTCATATTTGAAAGGTACTGTGTAAGTATTGAGTATATTTCATATTGAAACTCACCAGAATTGAGAAAGTAAAGAATCGTAAATAACTCAGAAAGCAACAATTAAAAACTGTAAGTGGCCAGGCATGTGTTTGTAGCAGAAGCAGATCTACCATAACTGACAACTCATAGCTGAATTCCTCAGCAGCCCAGCCTGCTGGGCAATCCAGCACTTGCATCCAAAACGGAGCTGAGACAAGAGTGGAACACCTGTCTTTCACCTTCAGGGAATTTCTTGAAAGAATTTCAGTTTATCAAAAACATTCAGTATGTTCTAAAATTGCTGTAAGAGCACACAATTTAAAAATTGTCACAAAATTGTGGTTTGCAATTGAAATAGCAGAGAAAGTTTGTTTTGCCATTGTCTTCGTGTTCCAGGATGAAGAATTCCTCACTTTTGTAAGGCATCCTGAGAGTGAAGCATAAAAGAGATTATACAAGTTTGGTCAAAACTGCTTGGCACCAAAGTCGTCAGAGAAGTATAAAAACCTCATGATCTGATTCTGCAGTGACCTGGAAGCCACTTAATTTGTACAATCAACTCTACAGTCTTCAGGAAGAAGGTTACAATCAGGCAGGGAGATTTCTGATACACCTTCTGTGGCAACATTATAAAAATAAATTCAGCTCTGCCACACGGAGATGCAAATCATCACTGAGGCTCATATAAAATTATCGCAGACAGAGCTACATCCAGCACCATGACCTGTGGATTGGTTTGGGTTTGTTTTTTTCAAGGAAAAATCAAAAAAAGTAAAACACCCATCTTTTTTATTTTAATCTTTATTATAAACAATTTTGTAGTTCCAGAATGGGTTTACTACATACTAGACAACAAAAACATCCTCAGCTGAATCAGTTTTAGCTTTTACTAGATGAAATCAGAACCAGCAAAACAAGTCCTTAATCTATTGCGAGAAAAACAGCTTTACAAACATGAAACAGAATTAAAGATAGGCATTTGATCATATATACATAAGCAGCTGGTGACACTCTGGACAGAAAGATACAAGGAACTTCTTTCCACATAAATAGATTTTAAAAAGTATATTTCTTTCACATGTATACAAAATTATTTCACTTTCTCTAATGAGCAAAGTTCTCGGAGACACAAACAAGGATTTCTAAGAGACAGCCTCCCATGTACGGCTCCAAACGCAGGCTGCCGTGCGCGTGAGGATGTCGTAATACAATTTACACAGCACTCCTATACAGTACTTGAGTTTCTTATATACATACTTACAAGACCATTTTGTACATGAGACGCCACCTTTGCCATCAAAACGGCATCTACCCTGAAAGGTGGTGCTGGTTCCAGTGTTTGGATAAGAGAAAACACAAGTATCACAAGGCAGAACCACGAGGCTTGCGGAATCGAGGTTCTGCTAAGCTGCTGCTACAGTGAAGGCAGCGGGGCAATCACAGTGGCCTCCCTGGGTTTACACAGTCCCAGTGGAAAAGGTGAAGATGTGACCCTTGAAGTCTACAAATTATTCTATTAAAATGTGGCTGTGCGAAGAACAATTCATTTTTTCACACTTTTGCTCTTCAGTCTTCTCTTTAAGCTATTCAAGCCAAGTATCCAGTTCTGCCTTTGAGGGAGAAATTGGGGTTTTAGATGATCTTTTTAGTATTGTTAAGTTATTTATCAGTGGTGGGGCTCACTTCAGCACATACGCGACCTGTGAAGTTCTTCTTTAATGCAGCAGAAGGGGTGCACAACGCAGCAATGACAGAGAACCCTGCTAAGCTTCTCTTGGAGTAAGGAATGCTCAGCGCCTGTGAGAAACAGGTGCCAAGCCTGCTGTGAGATTAGGTCAGGCTTCCACTTTGTTTTAGGCACAACAGCGTCGAAAGAAGGGCTGGGGGGTTTTGCTCCTTGTTTTTTCTTCATCATCCCTTGGCCAACTAGAAAACAGTCGTCGGAGAACACTCAGAGCAGCATACAGGTGACGATGTCTTTTAAGAGCTGGCACAGTGCCTAGAGAAAGGCTACTTGGGCATCAGCAACACCAACCACACCTACTACGAGCTGCATCTGTAGCTTACACACATCCATACTCATACCAAACTGTCTGCTGATCCCCCTGGGGGTCCATAGAGTCGGGAGGGCTGTTGGAGCTGCTTCCTCTCAGAGGCTCCTCCATAGCCCCAGTGCTGCCTTCTGGCAGCTTACACTTGGTAAGCAGGGCATCACCCTGGCCTTGCCCCAGGGGAACATTTCCCTCAGTGCTGCTGGAAACAGCTCTGTCAGGGGCCACTGTGGCCACCTCCCCAGCTCGAGGGGCTGGCTTGGGTTTGACTTTCAAGGGAGCGTGTGAGGTGGGTGAGTAGTGTGAGCCGGGGTTCACACGCTCCTGCTGCTGCACATTCAGATTGCTGGTGGATGCAGTGGGGGAGGCAGAGAACTGATGGAAGGAGAGCGGTCTCTCGTCCTTCGGCGGGGCCAAGGAAAGGCGCCTCGCATCACGCTGCCGACAGCGGGAATCGACACCTTGCAAGGAACCGGTCGCCTTTGCAGACTGTGGCCTCTCTCTCAATGTCACCTGCGAGCTCGTTGGCACAGAAGTCCTTGTGGTCTGACCGATGGCGTCCCTGCCCCCATGCATCTCTGCCCCTGACTTCTGGAGGCTCTCCTGCCTGTGTGTCTCTGGGCCAGTGGCTCTGAGAAGGTCTGCAGAGGCTAAGCTAAATGCCCTGCTGAGTGAGGTGGTACTCCTGTTTGCGGTTCCAGGCTGCTGAGGCTGTGCCGCCAGCCGTGTCCCACCAGCGGGCTCAGGTGTCTGAGGAAGCTTAAGGGACCCTGGTGAGTTTGCCAGAGGCTCAGGCTCGACTCGTCTGAGGTTTGGCTTCATGTAATTTCTTGGCTTAGTCGTTCTTCCTTCTTCATTAGCGACGGTCATCTTTACAGTTGGAGCAACGAGACTAGTAGGCATCTTAGCAGCTTCCTTTCTGGTTGGCTGAACAAGTAGATTCCCAGTAGCAGAAGTTTCATTTGCTCTCTTAAAATAATCGGTGAGCAAGTCATCTCTGTTACTGGAGGTGTCCTGATGTGAGAAAATAGGCACACGCCACATTAATGACAATGTTTTTTGTTTAAAAAGAATCATGCAGAGCTTTGTGTTCAGATAATCTTCCTTCTCACTTAATTCAACTCAAATTTAACCACAGTTTTATACTTAAAGTGAGGAACAGAAGACATAAATGTTTACAGCAGGTATAAACTCAAATCAAGGACTAACATGCTCATCATAATTAGATCATGACAGCCTTATTTGCCAGATTAATTGTCCTAAATTAAAAAAAAAAATCTCACTTGCAACCTGGGCAACAGCTCTTTTCCTTCTTTTACATCAGCCACTGCCACTGTAATGATATTAACAACAACCATTGGTATCAGCAGATAACGATGGTTTGAATATGGTCAGATACCAATGATGAACATCCAGAATACTGTTCATCTGGATAACACTCTACTGTAAGTTCAGGGGAGATGTGCTAGCACAATAAGAAAGTTTCACTGCTTCTCCCTTGATTCCCCTCACCTCTCCCAGTCAATATCCTGTTCATGTTAAAAGCCATGTGTACAACACAACAAAACGTACAAAAAATCATTACAAAAGCGGATAAATTATTGCTTGCCCACAATTAACTTGCAAATTTCAAGTCAGACAATTTAACCTGGCAGTAAAAGAAAATACACAATGAATATTTCAAGGGGACGGTCCACGCAAGCCAGAAATGATGCTTGATCAGCTGCCACTGAACTGTTAGTACAAGGCATGCTCAGAACAGGCAAGACACAGGCTGTCTTCACAAAAAGCATGCTGAAACAACTTCATGGCGTTTATTTCTTTACTCTTCTCTAGGGAGCATGTTAAAGCTTAACATATTCATTTCACTAGCGTTTCAAGCGTTCACTTCAGTCACCAAATTTGTTCAGTAGAAAAGAACACCATCAATCGGTGACAGTACAGTGGGAAGATTTCTATGCTCAGCTAAATGTTAAAGCATGAGGGTTATTTTTAACCTCACCTTCAACTTCTCTTAACACACACACACACTAACATTACAGAATGACTAGTCCTCACAAAAACACGTACATTTATGAACAAGCACTTTATGAGCAATTAGCGCAAGTGATCTGGCAGCCTTTAAATACAACAGCTAAGAGGTACAGGATGCTTCAACAGGTATTAATACGCTAGCAAAAGCTGGGGTAAATTGGGAGCTGTCGACTTCAGAGCAAGAACAACAGGTACCCTGGGGATATACAGTGAAGCAGATCTCCTATTTCCCCTGTGTGTTCTGTGCCTCAGGCTGCCAGGACAGGAATGACTGAGGACCAATTCGAGGGACTGCGAAGGCTCCTGACGGAGGGAGGGACATAGGGAGTAGCAAGAGGGATACAGGGCATCAGCTTCTAACAGAAATTGGTGCAACGAAATCATGTCACTCGCATTTAAACTGTGCCGATGCTGAAAACGAACAAGGATGACAGAAAGAATGAAAATGGAGACAAGATCAGGTAGTCACAAACTAAAAATCAAAACAAAAAACACCCCACACAACCAAACAACAACAACTAATCAAATTTTAACATGTCTAAAAGCAAATAATTGTATTTATGATAATGAGGGAATAACAGCTATATTTAAATATTGCTCAGAAAATTCAAGGCCCAGAATTTACCGATGTAATAAAATGGTACAGCTCTGTTGATTTTAATACTGTTACCAAGGCGTTCATCAAATGGAAACATCTGCTCACTTAAGCTATCAGTGAATTGTTCTCAGGATACTAGCACGCTCAATAATGCACCACCTCACTACTGCACAGCACACCTGAGCTGTAAGAGACAAACATCAGCTAGGAAACAAACATTTAATTTCTGACAAAGCACTTCCACGTACAGCGTATTCTTGCAATTATTGAACTAACAAGAGAACAGTGCCAGTCAGCACACACACGCAGAGCGTGGTGACAGCATCAACAACTTCCTTCAGCAACAAAAATAGCCCCTCTCAAATGCACTGGTGGTATTTTCAGATTAGGAGATGGTTTTAAAAACTGTGTATCTTGCACTTCAGTTGAAAACTACGATTAGGCTTCATTTCTCATTACGGATTTAGCAGCTGAAAATTACACAGAAAAAAACCTTAGCAGTTCAGAAATAAAAACACCAGGAGCTGAGAACTGATGATGTAATAAGAAATCCTGACCATAAGTGTATGATGCTGAAAAGCCCCAGCAGCCCAACACATAGTACTCACAGTGAATTATCTCTCTGACCTGCCCCAGCAAATGCACCAAAATAAATCAGCAAAGTGCTGTGTAAATGTTAACTGTGCCTTAGTTGCTTGGAACCGTTTCATTCGTTTGGCGAGATTCAATAGTTCTCTGCAAGTTTCACACCTCTGAACAAGGATCTTCTCATCTTATTTCCCTATGGCCCCATTCCCCTCAATCAGCTTGGAACATTTTTTTGACATCTGAGATGGGCTATTTAGCTCTATTTACTTACACTGGGTGGGGACAGCCTGTTGCTCTCTTCCAAGAACTCTTCCAAAGTTACCATCTCGCTGCCAGGGGAGGCAGACCGCTGCCTTCCTGCGTAAGACTGGGATGGAGCACTCTTCTGAGGCAGATCATAAGAGATCAAACCATTCCTGTAGGAGGACGACTCATGCCTGCTACTGGGGCTTAAGACGGCAGAAGCAGAGTGAAAGGGATAGGTGTCTCGGAGCAAGGCTGGTGTCTCTCTGCTTGGCACCATGTCTTCACTGCTGAGATTCTCGGTTCGACTGTGAATAAGATCAAAGGAACCTGAAGAGAAGCATAAAGATCGTTAAAGACAGTGTTCTTCCCTCATTTCAGGAGATTTCTCAATGAGAGAGAATCTTTATCCTCCAGGGCCACTTCCACGCAGACTAGGTGGCATTTTTTACTTTACTTTCTTCTCCCTCAGAACTCAAGGCAGTCAGAACTTTGAAAAAAATCAGGACTAGCAAAAGTCTTACAGTACATACTCTGAACCCCTGCGTCAAACAAACGCAGCTAGTTGTTCAAAGAACAGAAGTAACAGAGATAGTAAAGGGGCCTCTTTACCACCTCTCTGCCCCTAGAAGATCTCCCAGTGTCAGCTGTGTGATCTGGGAGCCAAAACCTGGTAGTGGGGAAAGTAGAAAGTGGATTTTTCCACAGTGCCAGGTCTCCCGGTATTCTTCAAGGATGCACAATTTCAGTAAATTTCCAGAGCACACTGATTCCATACATAAGCTGTGTACAGAGTAAGAACGACAGAGACCGGCTGGAAAAGGACTCTGAGTGGCCTGATACTTCCCACGATAGGACGCCAGTCAGACTGAAAGACGACTGGATTACCTGCCTTAAAAGCCACCTCTTGCCAGAATCAATTTTAGAAAAATACTTCATGCCAGCAGTTTTGATTCCCAAGACAGCCAAACCCAGACTGCATAATCATTACAGTTTCAAAACAACAGTCTTAAAATTTCTCTGTAAGGCAAAATTGCCTTTTGCACAGTTTCACGGAATTTCACTTCCTCTTTGTCAGAATTCAGCTGCAAAAGCTTTACCTTTCAAATTGAGAGGTGAACTACTGCTGGAAGCAGTTCTGCTGCTCTCTAAGCTGTTTGGCCTGGACACTGAAAAACATAAAACAGGCATTGAACAAACAGATCTTAAGTTCCTCTAATTCTTTCAAAGACTTGGCTACAATGTGCCTTCTGAAAATAGCACCTGCGCAACTAAGGCACTCTGAAAACATTAACAACATAATATACACAGGATGCCAAAGTCTGGACAGGGTAGAAACCATTTCCATTTTTCAAGTCAAGTAGTTCAAGATCCATTTTGTTTTTCTCCCATGTTTTTGGCACAAGGGAATATGTTCTGGGTTTTGCTTTCACAACAACTATAAACAAAATTAACGTAAATACTGAAGAAGGTCAACAATAAGTTGCTGTCTCTTTCTCAGATTCTTTGGAAGCAGCCGGTAACCAACCTGAAAATTGTCTGCCACAAATCTCTAAGCAGGCAGAGCTGCACCAGTGTTCCTGCTGTGCAACCACCACATGTTTTTTTTATTGACGATTCACTCCCTTGAGGGAGAAATGGAAAATTGTCCAGAAAAAAAGCAACAAAACTGTAGCACATGCATTGAAGGTTCTGGTGCTGGGGCAAGGCAACTCACCTTGATATCAACAGTGTTTTTGAAAATTTATTTTGGGAAAACATCCATTAAAACCTTCTCAATATCCACACTCCAAAGAATGGTGAGAAGTATTACTACATGTCATTCTATCACATTATTTTAACTAAAATGCAACAAAACAAGTCAACGTAGAGGTTTAGAGCATTCTTCTATGCTCTAAGCTCACCGTGCTGTCTGGTGCTTGCAAATTCTACCTCAGGGGACTGCTCACATAGATTATCTTCTGAGTTATAACCTGAAAAGGACACAAAACTTAAAAGCCAATATTAAACACAGGAAGGTTAATCCTTCAGGTTAGTCAGAGGTAGTCAGAAGACAGAGGTAATCAAGAGGCCTTTACAGAGCTAACACTGGAAGAGCTGCCATCTTCTAAGCACTGCTGTGAATCACTGGACAGGGAACCACGGGAGGACCCGACATCTAAATGTGGTCTATCATGTTGATGACACTACAAGAGTGAGGAATGCCTGTATCTGACCAATTAAACTATTATGCAGCTAAAGTAGGAGTGAAAATCCCTAGTGTTCTGGTTTTGTACTTGACCGCCAGTAGAAGTCCTATTTCCCCCAAGCCTGACTTGTACTAACAGCTGGTCTATCAACAGCACCACACACCTTTTGGTCTGCTCTGGAGCCTGGAGATGGGGGTAGAAGTGTGCAGATGGATAGCTGAGGTGGAGTAAGTCCTGGGACCCAGCTCCACACAGCAGTCTTTTGTCGCAGAGTCTGCCGAGACATCGACGTTATCATTGCTGCCTCCGTGATGGGAATTCCTCTTTTGCTTTAGGTCCATTAGCACTAAGGGGGAGGAGAGGTCAATAAAAACAAGTCAATGAAAAGTATCAGGAAGAGATCTGTATTCATCTGCCCATACAAACATGACAAGCAGGCACAAAGAAACTGCACAACAGAGGCGCTAGTTTTGCAAGCTTTTCCATAAACAGTTCGGTATTAGAGAGGAAATTTCTGCCACCGTTTTTTTCAATTGTGTGCTCTCTGTAAAGTGTGGGAGTGACAAGGGCTGCTTAGTGCCAGTGGGAGGGTTGATATTATACATGCAACAATTACCGCGGAAGGAGGAAGAAAAGGAGCAAAGACATGAATGCAGAAAAGGTAAGTAAGGTGTGAAATTCCCGTAACATAGCTCCTTGTAGGTACCTTTTATAAGCACTGACTTCAGTAATAAAACAGAATAAGGAAAGAGTGACAATAGTCATGCTCTTATTCAAAGAGAAATAATGCTGATTTGGAAATTATCTAGTGTGATCCGCACACTAGGTTAATTGCTTCCAGGTTTAGAGCCTTGCCGTGATGTAAGAGCTTATAGCCTCTACAAGGTTAAAACTCTGCTGCTCTCAGGAAGTTCTGGTGCAATGATTTTAGTAGAATTCCTGGCATCTTAGCATAAAAACAACCAAAACTACCTGCTAGAATATTATTTAAGTTTAGAAAGCTGAAGACATCTTTCCTAGTGATGAGGGAGGTTACTTCATTTCTCATAATGTGAATGCAATGCTTTAAAGACACACGTAAACCAGAACAAAACCTAAAGAATTTACTATAGGAAACATCTGCAATGAGATGCAAGGTTCTAATTTTAGATGTATTCCTATGGAGTACTTGCTGAACTAACAGGAACTAAATTCTGAAAACACAGCAGAGCGCAGCGGTGAAAATAAACACTTGCAGAGCCAACGACAAACAATTAGTTCAAAGCAGGGAGCAGCAGCAAAGGTGTATTAGAGAAATGGACCAAGTTACTGTCATCTTTGATGACTCCTGGAAGCTGACTTCAGGAACGACGTTTTTTCCCCACAGTCTGTGTGGGTTCCACAGTACGGAGCAGGCACTTTTTTTTTTTTTTTTTTCTTTCAGAATTGAAGCTTATGGCAAGCCTGGAGGGGTAATAACTGGCCGTGCAAATCTATGTCTAACAGACTCTGTTAGATGCATTTAACACCTTCCACTGAGGCCAGAATTATTAATTGTCCTGGAGACAAACATTCTCTACAAATCCCAAAAAGGGCAGCAACAGGCTGCTCTGCCAGTGTCCCTTGTTGTGCCACAGAGAGGGGAGGAGATCTTTTGGCCGCTCAGCCCTTGCTGGATATGCTTCTCTAATACAGAGCGGGGATGGGACTCGCACACTCATTTCACAAACCAGTGCTGTGACCATTGGGCATTTCGTGCAATGGATCCACGAGGAAGATTAATCCCATTTTTAAGAGAACAAATTATTTTCTTATTCAAAAAATAAATCAATCAATCTGTCAAAACTGAAGCAGCAGAACCGTAAACTTCAGCTCAATTCAAGATGAATTTTCATAGCTGGAAGTATAAAACCTTGCTAAGCAGCAGGTTTGAATGCAAATGTCAAGACACTTTGCAGAGAATGATTTTCCCAGTAGCTTCTACTTGGAAGTTTGACTATTTAAAACCAGACAAAGATGTTGAAAAACTTGCCATCTTTAGTATAGGAAAAAAATCTCCAGGATTTAAGACTCCTTATACATTAGATATATATTTTATTAGGACTACCACACTATAGAAAGCATAGCAACGACAAATCAGTTCAACACTTTCACCAGACACGATGCAAGGATGTGATTGCAAGAAAATCTCAAAGCACGTAGCAACTTCACTTACTTAGAACATGCACCACAGCCAATATACATACGCAAACTGTATGCCATGAGGTCCCCTAAAAATGTGCTGCATTGAAGAAATGATCCACAGTGTGCAAGAGTGATTCATCTTCTACAGGAAACCTTAAGTCCGTGTTTGCTAATCTGTGCTTGAATTTAGAGTATTGTAAAGGCAGGCTGAGTGTTCCTATCAAAGTGTGTTCTTGTAAGCCATGTGGAAATTTTGTTTGTTTGTTTAAAACGTTTGTCAGAAATAAATGAAGGTAAATGCTAAAGAGAAGGTGTTAGAAACTTCCCAATTCCGGGAAAGAAAGAGTTTCATTAGGAGAGGATGGGATGTCAGAAGAAGACCAGAACCGGAGCCGATTAGAGAGAGACTGATGATTCGATGGAGACTTAGGAGACTTTTCTTTATCCTTGATTTTGCTTCTCAAAAAGGCAATCTTTTTGCGCTGCACGGCTAATTGTTATCACCCAGGTATCCCAAAAAGAAGAAGAAGAAAAAAAAAAAGTAAAAAAACCCTTGTAAATAAAACTTACAGGTGTCTTAAAACAAATTAAAGACTACACAACCAGTAAATACGAAACAAGCTAAGCAACACATATATTTGGAGGACTGATTAACGCGTAGTTTATCCGACTCAGATAACGCACAGATTCGTACATACAACTTAAGGAAGACCATTAAGAAATTACAGTTAGACCACCCTAAATGTTCTTATTTAATGAAGTAAAATCAAACAGGTGTGCATGCTACTTGGTGATAATATACTCCAGTTTCCCACATGTCTTCTAGGCTTTAACACTGATGGTCACCATCTCAACATAAGCATGTTTCATTTAACATCAGAAAGCATGAAACCCCAGAGATTTTCTGTGTTCTCTAACACTCCATGAGGGCGGCTTTCTGCAGAAACACGAGGCCAAATTCCCAGCTTGAACTTTGGATGCAAGTTAAACACTTAACATCTCCTGGAATCACAGGGATGATCTGAGAAATGCATTTTTAACTTAAGTGAATCGACAACCTTAAGAATTAGAACGGAGAAATGGAAATACAAAACCCAATCAAAATAAACCTTCAGCCACACGGACACTTGCAAGAGTTTACAGCAACAGTTCTACCCCTCCGCAGCTGCTCCCCTTCTGTTTCCTACACTTAGCAGTGGGAAGACAGGAATTATTATTGAAGAATTAATTTGAAAAACTGCTTCTTGAAAAGTATTCCGGGAGGACAACAATTTATATACATAGAAGCTGACAGAAGTGATCTCAGTAGAATAAGCAAAGCCTGGGATATATATATATTACCTTTAACAAAGCTCATAGAGTATTTATTTCGAGGAGATTTCTTTGACATTTTTTATAGTTAGAAACATCTGTTCTACTGTATGAACTAAATGGAAAAAAACCCCACTCCTCCTTCTTTACGTTTGCCTTAGAGCATTAAAAAAAACCTTTCATCGTTTCACAGTAAGAAATTCTTTGTTTGATTGGAAGTCAAAACATGGTAGTATCCTCCAATTACAATAAATTAGCATTTTCTAAGTGATTTCTTTTGCATGTGTGCCATCTCCTGGCAGTGGTTGTAAGAGCAGCTATCACCCATCTGAAGAATAGTAGCTAACAAACCATAATATTATACAGTCCAAATTTAAACTGCTTTGTTGCAATACCCCAGTAAATGAAGTATTTCCACCAACTTATTCAGTAACATGCAATACATTCAGGAAAACCAAGAAAATGCATACAAACGCTGATGGGAGAAGAAGTAGATATAAGGAACAAACCAAACTAAAATTAGACCAAAAAATCCACACTTTTTATTTTACTCAGCTTTTTACTTTAGTTTGCTTACTAAAACTTGTAGTTTACTAAAAAAAAAAAAAAAAAAGGATATAAACCACATTATGATGGAGTATTGACACCTCCTATATATTAATCTTTTTCAAATGTTTCTACCTTTTCAAAAGAGATTCTTCTTAGGCTGGGCATGCCTTACCTTTGTTTGAAGAACCCCCAGGGTTCTCTCGCTCTTCCACAGAGTTTGATCCTTGAGAGGTATTATCCTGAGACTCTTGATGTTTCAGTTTTTGGGAGGCAGATGGAGAGTTGATTGTCTCAGGGGATTCAGGATGCCATGAGGGGCTTTCTGCTGCTGGTTTCAACCGCTCTCTTGTAGTCTCCTTCTTTGGCTTGATTAGCTTGACTAAGGCTCTGGCTCCAATCCAGTGGTTTTTCCTGACAAAGTAGATTTTGTGAATGGGACTCATAAAACGCTACAAGAAATACTCCCCGAAGAAGTTTAGAGCTGTGCTAAAGCCATCAAGCCATCCTACATTCTTAGTTGTTTACTGCCATGAATCGGTTGGAAAGATGCAGCATGAATTTCACAGAGCTTGAGACCGATTTCACTCCCAAAGTCAAAATTATTTTACAGAATCATTTCTTCAGCATGAGAAAGACAATCGTTGCCCCGATAGAAAAATAAATTACACATCTGGACCTAAGCAATGCAATTTAACAGTGTGAAAAGCTCTACTAGAGGAATAGACTGAGAAGAAATAAAAATTGCTTTAATGATGAATTCCTTCTCTTTGCTAAGGCTATCAGTCAGAACTCTGTGGTAGAATTAGCTTGGTTTTTCTTTGTTGTTCTTAAGATATTTACTTTTTTTAATAGTCCTTTTTCTCTGACGGATTGCTTATCCCCTTTGAAAGAGCAGTTCTGGAAGCTCCTACTGCTGCTTAGGCATCATACTGGGGGTCTCCAGGCTGGGCACAAGATGATATTCATCAATGCAAAGTATCTCTTTACCAATTCATACTGTTTCAGATTCCAGGATAAAAACAGAGAGCCACACATGAGGCACTGTGTTTTATACTAACACAACCTGCTGCAAGAGTGAAGGGAGAAGTGGACAAGCACAGTGTCATACTTCAGATGAAATTTGTTATCTCCAGTGATGGAGACCCCTTTCTCACCCTCATAAATCTGTACAGCAACAGCAGAACAGAACCCATACAGGACTTACTTTTTGGGAGGAGGATCATAAAACTTATACTGATCCATTATCTTCTCTTCAAGTTTTTCCTTGTGTCTCCTTAAGGCATTCAGTTTATCACTGTGAAGGGCAAAAGCACATTCTGAACTATCTGTAGGAAACTATCATAACCAAAAAATGACCAAAAGCCACTAAGAGAGGAAAGAGACTGAAATATCCTGAATACCTTGCATAACCTTCAGAATCCTACTGCTCACCGTTTAGTGCAAAAGAATATCAAACTTGCTGAGGGCTGATTTTTGTGCAGTATGAAAGGTGAAAGAACAATAGTGGATTGGCGCTAGATTACTCACTAACAACTGAGGTACAGTTTGTTTAGTTGGTGCTAAGATTAATCTTATTTTGGTTTTTGCAAACTCGTCCGCTGATTGTCTTACTCAGGTCACTGACAATTACTCAAGGGTTAAGATCCTCACACATTTTGAACTTCTTGTGTACGTGACAATTGGGCATTTTATTCTTGCTTACTCTGTTGAAATGAGAGAAATAAATAACATCTGATCTTTTTAGGATTACTTTGATCTCCTGTGAGCAGTGTCAAAGCCCATGACATGTAATCTTCCTTTTTAATTTATTAACTTGCACAGCAGATGTCAGCAAATCTTTTCTCCTTCAGGTAGGAGGCCTAATGTACCTCCATCACAAAACCATCAGACACCAGGAAAAATATGCTAGAATACACTTGAATGTTCAGTCAATTTCAGTGAACAATTTCTAATGTTTCAATCATATAACCTAGTAGTGGAATAAAAATCAGTCAGTAATTTCTACATATCCTGAAGTACTTAGACTAAAATGCTTGGGATTAAGAACACTTTTCTTCCTTCTTTCAGTTGTTGCAACTCAGCTGTTTTCCAAGCTCTTCAGAAACCTTTGAGAAGTACCACTGAGTTTTGCATTCTATCTTTTATAACTAACTTTTCCACATAGGTTCATCCATATTACTTGAAAAGAACTGTTGTTTGTCCAGGTGTCTCCTGAATAACCATTTGTGGCAACACAACATGAAGAAATTTTGTAGCTTCTCCCCATGACATACATCTCCTCCTAAACATCCTCTTTTCTAGACAGATTGCAGGTAGACTTTATTTTCCTGCCTGTTCTTCTACTCCTGATAGATGATTTGTATTCTGTGTTTGTCTAGATTACTTTTTCAGGTTTCAAAATTCAAATTTCTTGCTTCTTACATGTACTGTTTCTGTTCTTCATGATACTGCTCCTTGTTCTCCATGTTCTGCTCCAGTAACATCTGATTCTGCTGGCTCAGCATCTGAATCTGACTCAGGAGATGGTGGTTTTCTTCTTCCAGATTTCCCTTTAGACGGGACAGCAGCTGTTAAATAAGACACATTAATCTCACCTCTGCATTTGGCTTCCCTGGAAATGCACCGTGATCAGGCTAACACAAGAGCATAGCAATCCAGGATATGGACTGAGGAACTTCAAAGTATATGGTGGTGGTGTTATGACCACCTAGTTTGACCTCCTATATATAGTGTGCCAAAAACTTCATGGAATCAATGTGAGCTCTCTAACAGGAGCCCAGTAGTTGTACCTACCTACAACTACTCACCTCACAATGGTTATCCAGCTTGGTTAGAGAGATATCCATGGACTGGTGCTGTTCTTTCAGCTCATCATAGCGAGACTGCCAACGATTCAGCTCCAGCTGAGAGTTGTTCAAGGATGTTTTCAGCTCTTTAGTGTGTGAATGCAATCCTTCATACTCTGCCTTCAGTTGGCTGTGTAAGAAATTCACCCTAAACATGAAGAAGCCAGCAGGCTTATGAAGGACACTTCATAGAAAGGACATTTCATAGAAAGCACCTCACATCCAAAGATCACAACATCTATGTGCAGCTGTCACTAAATCAGACATTAAGTTCCTGAAGACATTTTTGTCCTAAGTATATAATAATAAAATTTTACCAAGTTGCAATAGCATTATAAATTATTACAAATCTACAGAACTGAAAGTAAAACAGGTGAAACATAAACCTGGTATTTCCTCAGTAGGAAAGAAACACTCCCCAAATTTATGAAGCAGAGTGTATTTAAGAGCATTTCGATATAAAGCCAGCTCTGATTTGCACAAATAAAGAACACTCACTTTTTTTTCCCTGATGCGTGAAATGCCAGCATTAGTGTGTCCTGAACTGTGAAACACTAACGTTGCAAGACGATACCACGGCATTCTTTTATAGCTTTTGGTAAATCTAAAATTGGCTACATATCACAAAGGCATACAAACAGCTAAATATGATTAAGTTCTGTATCTGCTGACAGATCAGATCAGCTAAGCCTTGTTCTCTGCCAGCACTGCAATCAACATTTTGCAACATCTTTCTTTGCCCCTAAAGAGAGAGAGTTGAAAACAGCAAGCTTGAGGAAATCTCCTTTGCAGAGCTCTGCAGTGTTCTCAAGTACATTACAACTAGGACGGCATTTGAAATTTTGTCACTGAATTTAACATGTGATGTTTAAATGGGATTCAATCTGAGATTGCTTTAACTTCGTATGACTTTGGCCAAACCACTTGTACCAAACCATTCCTCAAAACCCCCTTTGTAGAGTGGCACTGAATGGATTACTAGGGACACATGTTGCAGGGGTGTGGGTGTTACTGATGCATTATTAGATATTATTTGAGGGGGGTTGGGTATTTGTGGTTTTATTTAAAGACAAGCACTCGGAAACAACTCATTACAGAAACATTTGTGAACCAAACCACATGTGGAAGCTTATTTTGAATGAGAAAAAGTTGTGGAATCAGATCATGTTTGAATCACAGTATTTGCTGACAGTGTCCATGAAGCAGATAATCTTAAATGAGTCAAACCAAATGATCTAATTTAAAAAATCACCCAACAGAAATTGAGAAATACAACAGACACATTAATGAAAGTATTCTGGAGCAAACACAACACAGCAAAACAACTGGTGTACTTTGCCTAACCGACTTTTTAATTTTATACAAAAGAATTTAGCAAGGGAACCGTACCTGTCTAGCTCCTCCCTCAGCTTCTGATTTTCCCCAGTGGCTACTGCATTTGATCTCCTCTCTTGTTGCAGAACCTCTCGCTCTGTTTTTAAAACTATTTCCAATTCTTCCAGTTCTGCCTTGTGTTTCATTAAACTGCTGTACCTGCAAAAAGAGAAGCAGCATATTCTCAGTTTTCATTTAGCCATTTTTCTTCCTCTAGTTTAAGATTTTTAGTGGGTAGTATGACAACAACCAGAAGGGATATTTTTTTTTTAGCTCCTTGCTTAGTTTCATACACATTTGCGTGATTAAAGACATTTTTTCCTCTGGTGGCCTCTGTCAGGGCCTGTGCCAATTACACACGCCAGCAGAAGCCACTGGGAACACTGGTGCAGTGAAAGTCAAAAGCCATCAGCAGGTATTTCTACAACTGAGATAAAAGGATACTGCCCCAAAATAGCCCTGGGTAGACACACCTGTACCAGTCATAGGGAAAGACCCTTCCAGGCAATTTTAAAACAGCAAGTAGGTGGAGGATGTGGTTGAAAAACCCAGAGAGAATGAGCATCATCTCTGTGTGACTCTCACCCCAGCAGAGGTGAATGCAGAGCGCCGTCGCAAAAACTTAAAAACCCCACCAAAAGCAGCACACAGCACCAATGACACCGACTCCTGCCCACTTGTTTTTCTTTCAGGCTGCCATGCCCTTCATCCCAGGGCCAAATCACAGTCTGTCCCAAATTCTTGTTCATTGAAGGGTCACACAGAAAACTACCTGTTCCCCGGACAAAGCTGCTTTTTGCTATTCATTTCCAGTAAAAGCCAGCAGAGTTTAATTAACCTTATTTGTTTTCTTCCTCCACTCAGCTCCAGGATATTTCAAATTCAATGTCCATACAACAAATGGAAGAACCTGAAAGCAGAGGAAGGTTTCCCATCCAGCTCCAAGAAGGATTTCAGACAGACTGCCTGCCAATCCAGAGTCTGAGAAGACAAACTCCACAGTCAGTCCCTTGGCAGAGATTACCATGGTTGCCTCTGTAGAAACTGTGTTGTGGATTGTTTTTGCCATTACTGTATGATAGGGTTACTCTGTTCATTTTTATTCAAATACTCTATTTTTTAAAGAGAGCTACTTAGAGGAAAGCAGTACACTGGACCCATTTTAAAAGCTTGGCCCAGCTCCACGTGCTGCCTTTGACCATGAGACCCTCTCAGGTAGACCACAGCTGCTACCCCTAGATATCAGATGAAAAGGTAAAAAGAATAGACTGTCTGCAAAATTGCAAGTGGATCTGCATCTCTGGAGCCCTAAATGAAATTCTCAGGCTAAATTTTCTTATAGCCCAGATTCTGTGCAAAGTCTTCCATTTGAGCAGGATGTGTGCAACTTGACAAACTCTACCACTGGGTGCAAAGCTACCCATCCTGTAGGCTATTCAACACTCAAGTCCACTTCTGTAAAGCATCAGCCATTTGGACAGAAAGGTTGTAAAAGGATATTTTATATGTGCAAATAAAATCCATTTTGACTGACACAATCCATTCCTGGGATCAAACAATCACATTCCTCTCTACTCCTTTTTGGCCTTCACTCCTTCTGCTGCTTTGTTAGGAGAAAAACTGTAGGTAGGTACTTGTGACCTCTAAAGAGAGCTTTAAAACTGCTCACCTATGGTAAAAAGCATGAGGCAAAAGAAACTCAGAAAAATAGTAAGCAGCCAGCACTGGTAACATAATGAGTCCCTACAACATGTAACCCTCCAGGGATTCTGTTTTTCCAGTGAGAAGTTTTTTTCCAGTGTCTCTACAGGATTATACTTCTCCAGAGTAAGCCACAAAGAAACGTTCAAGGATCGGCTAATCAATTGTAGCTAGTGAGTTATTGCCTTCCCTTAGTAATGTGCAATATGTACAGAAATTTTAAAAAATACGGAAAAAAAAGAGTCCAGCCTCTCTACGTTCACTAAGCCAGTCAGCCAAATACTGCAAAGTCAAGAAACTGCTATTAATAGTAAACCATCCTAACATACTAACTCTTCTTTTCTGGCTAAGTCAAACCCACTTGTCTGTGGTTTCCTGGGCTATGATACCATTTCACTGCAGTCACACACAAGCCAGTATGAAATCCCCACTGCACCACTAACACTGTGCAGATAGAGCCAAGAGAGGTTTAATTAAGTTTGCTCAGGTGCAGAAAATATTCTGTGGTTAGAATGCATCAGAGTGAGCTACCTAAAACTTGGGGACTTTGGCGGTACATGGCGTTAGGAGTCACAAGCTAACTAAAGTTGGACAAACCACCTCGATAAGTATCTTTTGAGACTGATCTGCTGAGGAGGACACTGCACTCTTAAAACTGCCCAGATCAACCTGCTTTGAGTAAGGAAAAGGCCACCATCTGCTCCCCTGCAACACCTCTGACTGGTAGTCATAGCTTGCTAACAGGCAGCCCGGATTGTTAACATTTACCATGGTGATCTGAGCATTTATCAATAAGATTATCAACTTTTAGAAAATCACTTTTCCTTTAGGCTAGAACTGTTCAATAATTGGAACTCATTGAGAAAATAAGTCAGCAAACTGCTTCAACATGTGGCAGCGTGATAATCTCAAGCAAATCCTGAATCAATGAGAATCATTAATCAGTCTGAGCTAGACTTGGTAAGCAAGAACAGTGTCTGTGCAATCACTTACAGCTCATTTAGTTGACAGCCAAGCAGCTGTCCTGTCACACAGCCCTGGTGAATATTTTAATCACAATAGGTTTATTTCTGTACTTCATCAAAATCTACCACACATTGCACTGTCAGCCCCTTAATCTTTAGGAAATAAAAAGTTTAGCACTGGTTTTCAGTTGGCCCTCAAAAATCATCACTGAGTTGCTCTGAACCCAACTCATGGTTTTGCACAGAAACTGAACCTAAACACAGACACTTCGATGAAAATCACTGAATTGTGTAAGAAAAGCTTCGAGGGGCAGTCAGAGTGGCATTTATGTAGTAGTACATTATATATATATTGTTTGATCCATGCACAATTGTCAGAAAATGACAATGCCTAGAACCTAAAAAAATAAACAGATTACTCCAGTTTCATAAATCAATTGAATTGTGAGATTGAGAGAACTAGAAGAAAATAATACATCATTATCTCATAGCTAACTTGATATGGCTTCCTTCAGAGAGCCTTTTTCATGCTTGATGCCATGCACAATCTTCAACAACTTAAATTTCTCAGGATACATACTACTCACACATGGGCAATTACCTGGGCGACTTGCAGACCTTACTGTATGACTACAAAACATACTCCACACAGCAGAACTTTTTTAAGGCTGCATGTTATTATAGCACAGATCCTTAAATGTAATAAGGGTACTTAAGCTACTTCTGACAATGTATCCCCAAGACCCAAGCCCAGGTTTGGTAAATATCACCAGTCACCTGTGGTTTGCCACCTCTAGAGGTCTCAAAACTACAGCTTTGCAAATATTCTCACTTGATCTCCTAATGATTGCAAGAATGAGAAGATGCTTTTTCAGGGGAACAATGCAGAAGCTTATACTTGTAACTGAAGACCAATATTTAAAGCTCAAGTTGTAAGATAGGCACATTCTAGCTACACTGCACCCCTGAGCAGTAAGCATACCTCTCATCCAGACCTTTGTGCTCCAGATCCAGGTTTTTGTGTAATGTTTTCAGGCAGCTGTGCTGGTTTATTAGCATTTCATACTCTGCAGACTGCCGTTCATGCAGCGAAGCAAGGTGTTCATGGTCCTGAAGCAACGACTCATACTCAGCTTTCAGCTGCTCCTTCTGCTTCAGCAGATTTTCATTCTCATTCTCCTTGGCTGTCTGCTGATTTTGGAGTAAAGTATTCTGGGCCATCAGTGAAGCACTCTGGGAGCTGAGGGTTGAATTTTCTACCTACAGTTTCTCAAATAAAAAGCAAGCATTACTTATTTACACCTGCTGGTACATAGAGCAAATGTGTAGTAGCAGGTTGTACCTGTATTGAATTAAACAAGAACGTATCCGTCACTTTGTAGACCCAAGACTTCTATGGACAACTTGGTATCATTTTGGTATTATTGTTGGTTGTATGCACCATACAAAACCATGCTATTAGCAGACTGGAAAGTATTCGGATAATCTCCAAATTGGAAAGACACTGTTTTATTATCAGAAGCTCTTGAGCCTGAAGACCAAGATGAGCTGACACATTCACAACTCATCTCTGATTATCACATACAAAGCCAAAAGTTACCCCGTGTTTGTGTACAAGCAACAAAACCTTAACATCACTCAAACTCAACAAAATTAACTGCACCACTGTGTATGGGGGAAGCATTCTTAACAAGTCTGATTTTAGTAGATAGGTAGTGCACTGATTTTCTATGTTGCTTATATACTTCAATTACAAGTGAGAAATAATTAAAGAGAACAAAAAAATCCACCTCGTGAACATGCAAGAGGAAAACCGCGAAAAGGGAAATTCACATTAAAAAAAACAGAGCTAATCCAATGCTGTCCTTTAAAACTGTTGTGCTCTTTCTCAAGCTGAATTTATTTTTTCAAAATTAATGTTAAAGAGTATCAGCAACTTTGACATTTTCCCTAAAAGTATAAAAACTGTGATTGGGATTCATTGCTACAATGCCTCCTGGGAAGCGATTTGTGTCCTCTTCCTATTTCTTCTCGAGCTCTTTCACAGGCATAGCATTAACATAAAAAGAGAGCAAAGATCTTTCATTCCAGAAGTACAGCTTCTAGAACAACACATACAGATTTTGCCGTATTGCTTTTCAAAATTTCTCTCTAAATAACTATCATCTTAATGAAGATAGCCACACTAAACTTTTGTTAGAGCCAATTTTCCTCCTAGCCTGGAGAAATTCAGATCTCAAACTCAGCTCCACCTTATAGGCCTTATCTTTACATCACTACACCAGTCTACCACTACAAACATTTTCTTACGAGTGTCCATCTTCTCCACACTGCTATAATTACACCCAGTCTCCTGGCACAGAGGTGCAAGGTTGTCCTGACCTGGAGTTTGGCTGTCTGTGTCTGCAGGGCAGTGTTGTGCTCCTGAAGGAAAACATTTTGCTTCTGCAGCGTCAGGATCTGGTTGTTGAAGGAGGCATTCTGTGTTTCCAAATGTTTCAGCTGTTCTTTAAGCAACTGCTTCTCAGTATGCAAAGCTGCGTTCTGAAAAAGAGGTGGCATTGAAGGGGTGACAGGGAGAAATGAAACAGCTGTCCTAAACGTTTGGAGTCCTATCAAAGATGAGAAGCAATTAGCAATGAACATTCTGCAACAAATGTACAAAAGCAAACTCTTCCCATCATTAAATGAAGGTAGGGCAGATGTTATACACAGATCAAGTCCTCAATGCTGGTATACAAGACACAGAGCGTTAAAGTCCCACGGAATGTGGTAGACTTACGTGCTCCAGAAAACCCACCCGATTCCCCTAAGATCAAAAATCCAGTTCCCAGCAACCCAGTCATAATCACAAGGCAAGTCCGAGAGATAACAGGAAATAGAAGGCTCACATTCCTTTCCAGTTCAATTGCCCTGTCCTTCAGTTTCAGCAGCTCCATGGTAGCTTCTCGGTGCCCTGTTTCCAATTTCTCATTCATCTGGTGGCTGGGAAGGAGTTTCTCTGCAGAATACCTCAGTGACTTCTGATCATATTGCCCATTTTGTTGAGTCTGCTGAAGTGCATCAAAATCCTTCTTTACCTGCAAAGAAAACAAGCAACAGCCTTCAGCGCTGATTGATCAGTGGGATTTTATCTTAATAATGACAGCATATGCAGCTCCTCTCTGGCACTGAAGGAGCTTTAAAGGATTCATCAACCATCATCCTCACTTCACAGCTGGGGAAGCTGAGGCACAGGTAGAAGAACCCCTGTCTCTTGGCCTCCAGACAGGTGTCCTTTGACTCAATCTCACTGTCACATAACACACAGGCTGCTCTTCGGTGAGATGTTTCAACTACAGCCTTCCTCAGCCTATGCTTTCATTAAACAGGGCTGAAAAGAAGGCAGAAAAGCAGTGAAAAAAAAAAGTGGGAAAAATCTGCAAACTGTGGTATGTAAAAAACTTCCTGCTGCATCCCCAGCCCAACCATTTTTTCTGAAATTGTTGCACTATATAGAAATGGTCAAAAGAAAGCTGTCCTGTCAAAAAAGTTTTTGGGAAGCCCGTGTATGGAGGGTGTGCAGGGAAAGTAGAGAACTTGTCCTTGCTGAGTTAAAAAAACCAAAACACACAAAAAAGCATGCAAATGTGAAAAACCATACTATGAACAATTAAAATTCTTACAATTAAAATTTCTTAACCTCTTACCATATTTAGATCTTTTTGTAACTGCTGGTTCAAGTTCAGAGAGTCTTTCACTTGAGCTTCCAGCATTGCAATCTTTTCCTCTTTCACAGCTAGTGTTGTTTTCAGTGCTGATTCAGTTTTGCTCTCCAGAATCTTGTATTTTCTGAAAGGCATGAAAATAGCTTTCCACTGTCTGTCACAAGGATACGAGCCACTATCTATATATAATAGGAGACTACACCTTCACGCATTCTGAATCTCACCACGTGTTATATTGTATGTATTTGCTTTTTCAGGAAAAATATTTCCTCTACTGGCACTGATCACTGCTGACATATTATAGATGGGGAACTTGCTTTTGGAAAATCCAATCAATTTTAGCAGAGGTAACGCCAGCATAGCTCTACAGAGAGTTAGGAGCTACATAACTTAAAGTAAGTTTTTTTCCTTTTTCCCCAAATTACACTACAGAAATTTCTTCTCATGCTTCTTTTGTCTCATAAGGAGAAAAATCTGCAGGAGATGGGTATGTTTCTCTAATTAGGTCTTACCAGGAGGCCTAGATACACAGAGGTTGTTTGGGCTTTCTTTGTTCGTTACTGTAGGACTTGCAAAGGAATTACTTGAAATCCGGAATTTCTTTGGTCATACTTTATATTAACAGGCGACTGGATCACCAGTTACATGTGGTAATGACAGACATTGTTTAATAGACACTCTTCCTACTTGCAAAGAGAATGCAAGGAGGAATACACACTGAAATAGCCACCCAGCTACTCAACTGGAGAGTAGAGGTGAGGCTGGAGTAACATTGGCTGGCACAGAGAGAAAAAATGGCATTTCTTCCTTCCTTTTCCAAGAAGCAGTTTAGCAAATCTTGCAGTATACTGTCAAGCTTGTTACAGAAAAATATACTTTATGTCCAAAATTGGTAAGAGTTATTGGGGCGAGACAGATGAGAACCAAAAAGAAAGGTAAAGGGCTTGAGTTAGGCTGAGGAAAAGTCAAAGGAACAACTAAGAGAGATCAGTGTCCTTACGTGTCGTCATTGCCATTGTCATCCTGCAGCAGCAGCTCTTTATTCAAACCTATCTTCTCCAGTTCCTGGCTCAGTTTGTCCAGCTCACTAGACAACTGTTGACTCTTCAGTTTCTCCAGGACCAAATCCTGTAACAGTGCAAACAGGATTAGTTGCTGTGGAAAGGGTGGTGATAATTATCCAGCACTATACATTTTTTTTTTTTTTAAAGTAATTGGATAAAATCCTTGTTCCAAGAAGGTCAGCTAAAATTCATCAGCGGCAGCTGAGTGCAGATTTAAACTGATTGCTTTTATTTATAGTTTACTCGGAATAAATCTGAAGAATGTTTCTTTTGGCCTTTGTCTCGCTCCCTGTACTGAATTACTTCTGCCAACACTGGCATTCCGCCTGCCTGCCAAAAAAAGGAGTGTGTGCAGGCCAGGAGACATCCTGCCCTTGTGCAGAAGGGCTGTGTGCAAGGCAGGGGACACCAGCAGAGGGAGTTCCCACCTCTCAGCTATGACAAAAAACCCTGCTGAAAAATCCAGCCAGCACTGGCACACACAGAGGAGTCACAGTCTGAAAGTTTCCTGAGGTAATATTGTTAAGATGTTATTACCAAGGAATTTGGTAATAGTGCATTTGCACTACTGATTCTGAGTTTCTGACATACGGTAAATTACTGCCAAAATTAAAAATGTCTAATCACAGAATGTCTTGTATTGGAAGAGACCTTCAAGATAATGCAGTCCAACCCTCAACCCAACACCACAAGCTCACCACTAAACCATGTCCCTAAGCACCAGGTCCACATGCTGTTTAAATACCTCCAGGGATGGAGACTCCACCACTGCCCTGGGCAGACTATTTCAGTGTTTGATAAACCTTTCAGTGAAGAAAGGGCATTGTCCTGTAAGACACAGGACAACCCTGGAGACCAGAGAGCATGATTGCTTCCTCTGGTGTCTAATGGCCTGTTCAGGTTTCATTTAGGTTTCTTTGGAAGAAACTTAAGCAGAACCACACAGGGAAGAGATCTGATGGAGCTGTACCAGAAAGTATACTGGGACAATGCTTTTCTGTTACATCAGTAAAGAGGTCTGTGTGGAAATGGCCTGGGAAGACATAATACTAGCCTGCATGTTTAAAAAGGACAAATAATTTTTGGTGCATAGCCAAGATTCCTACCATTCAAAATTCTCCAAAATGCAAATGTACCATAGAGAACCACATTGCTCAGGTTCTCTGCTCAGAAGTTTTCTAAATGCATGAATTAAGGACGACAAAGTTACTGAAGCACTTGAAGTAAGGAAAAAAATACTATCGCAGATATCAAATTGAACCAAGAATAAAATTTTAACCCCCCCCACACACTTCGCTAAACATAAACCGTAGGTATTCAATAGTCCTCTGATATCACAAATTTAGCCACATATTCATTCACATGGCAAGAGAAAAAAGAGGTATGGTTAAGGTCAGTGTCAGTCCATGGTCCGTAAATGTAGAATCTATAGACAGTAAATACGGGAAAGAAGATATGCTTCTGTATGGGTCTACACCACCAGAAATTTGCACAAGTCTGAGAAGGGAAAGATTAAAAAGGAGTCTTCTCAGATACGCTGGGTTTTTTAATTTTATTTTTAGTGAAGCTGGACAGAAACACAACTTGGGACTGTTTCAAATGTTACTTAGAAAGTTTTTTTCTCCTCAAAATCACGCTAATGCTTCACAAACTAAAATAAAACTAAAACTTCAAGACATTGCTTATTGTATTAGTCTTGCTAAACTTTTATTTCACTAAGCTACCACAGCACTATTTTTTTTTAATGTTTTTTTGCAGGAAATCCTGTTTCTGAAAGGACAACAGCAGCTGGGGCAGGCAACGAGAGCAATCCTGCAAGAGTGTCAGGTGCTGGCACACACACCATTAGTTTGCCAATGTCCTAATGCTAATCATGTATTTTGGAAGGATCACAACTAGGAAAAGTGGGATTACTGAATTCTGCAGTGGAGAGAGGTGCTAGAATAGATGGCGGCTGCTGCATAACAACAGAGCTGCTTAGCAGGGAAGCTTTTGGGGAAAAATGCTGCAGGGAGTCATAAAGCAAAATCTTGATGCAGTTGTTCCTGAAAGGGTTAGGCTGGTCCTCTGGAATGGTTCCTACTTGTCTGTTTTAGAACAGGGATGTCAATGTGTTCTCAACAAATGTTCCAATTTCTAGGCTTGAAAGTCAAATCTCCCCTGCTGGAGATCTCCTGGTGGCAAACAATTTTGTGGTCACAGGGTTAGAGAAAGTATCAAAGTCTCTGGTTTCCAGCTACCATGTGGGAGCTGTGTTAAAACCCTCTTCTGCATGAAAAAAGATTGCATCCACAGTCTCCAAATGACGTGGTACACTACATTTTTTTTTGGCAGATTCCACTTTCCAAGGCAACGCTACTCTCCAGTGACGGCTGTTAAGGCTGTGAAGATCTCCTAGCTCATGCATGAAACGGTCATGGGACAGATTTCTCCCCTTCGTACTTCACAGAGCTGAAATAAAAAAGCCGATCATATTGAAACTAGTATTATTATTTTGCTTACCTCTCTCAACGTAGCTAGTGTTCTTTTATCAATTGTAACTTGCTTTATGAGATCTTTATTGTCCTTTTCAAATTCTTTCAGCTTATTAGATGAATCTCTGAATCGAGCAATTTCCTTTTCTAATGTCTTGTTTTCTTTCTCAGCAACTGCCAGCTTTACTGTGCTATCATCCAAAATAGCATCTTTCAGCTCCACTTGTTGCCAAAGTCGTTTTGTTTCCTTCTCTAGCATTTTTTTGTCTTTCTCAAGCTGAGACATTTCTTGTTCGAGGGCTCTGTTCTCCTTTTCTAACCTCTCCAGCCGTTTGGCAGAAATCTTCAGCTCCTCGAGGTTTCTCTGGAGGACCTGATTTTCACTCTCCATTCCCTGTACTTCTTTTTCCAAGTCCTGGATCTTTTTGCTGCTGCTCTCCACGATTTGCTGAAGTCTCTGGTTTTCAGAGTTGACACTCTGATAGCTTAGCTCTAGCCTCTCTGATTTCTTGCTCATTGCTTTTAAGATTTCCACGTTCTTTCTTAAGTCCTCTTTCTCCCTCTCCAAATCTTTATTCTCTGCTTCTATTTGTGCCATTTTTGTGCTAGTAAATCTCATGGTCTCCACCACTCTCCTAAGCTCCAGATTTTCTTCGTCCAATTGCTTGTTGTCCCTTTCCAGGTCCCCAAGCCGGATGGAAATATTCTGCAATGTGTCCAGGGATTTTCTTAGCTTCCTATTTTCCACTTCCAGATCCCCATTCTCCTTCTCAAGAACTTCCACTTTCTCTGTCACTATTTTCATAGCTGCTGCCTTCTTTGTGAGCTGTTCATTCTCCCTCTCCAGCCGATGGAGCTCTTTTTCCATTTCTTCCACTCTTTCCACTTTTTCTTTAACCTGGTCAAAATCCTTTTGCAATTGTTTCTTCTCAAATTCCAGCTTGCTCAGTTTGCTGCTCATCTCTGTAACTGTTTCATGAAGGATCTTGTTCTCTTTTTCAATATCTTTCACTCTTGCCTCACTGCTCACTTGAGACCTTTGTCTCAGAGATAAGACCACTTGATTAAGGTGATCATTTTCTTGTTTGAGATCCTTTATCTACATAAACAATAAAAAAGTCACACAAATATTACTCATCTACCCTACAAAGTACAGCATAAATGAGCTGCAAAGCAGACAGATGGTTGTTAAAACCACGTCCACTTCATCCAAGACAAATTTCTCAAGTTTTCCCTGACTAAAACCAACAACATAAAATGGTTACCTCTGTTAACTCGTGATTCTAACAAACTAAAAATAGTGCTATATTCCTGCTACCAGCTAAGAAGGGTGAGGCAGAGGGAGAAAGTAGACAGGGGACCTTCAGAGAACAATTACAGAATATGTATTCTTAGGAATCATTCCTAATAAAGAGTATCATTTCATTCAAGTTTACATTCATCTCTGGGATCTGAAGACACAAGTCCTCTCTGATAAGGCATCAGAAACCTCCAAATGTTTGAAAATTTATTGTAGATACAGTTCTCATTAAGGATACACTTTCTTTAAGAACAGTATACTTCCCCCACTGGTCAAATGCTCAGATGAAGCAATTGTGATTTAGACTGCAATTTGCATTTGATCCTTACTTAGACAACATCACAGAAATCAAAAAGGACTTAGACCTGAAAAAAATCAGAATCTGCCCTTTTATGACTGCCCTTTTACTTCCTGCCCTTCCTGTGAAGCATTCATTCATTCTTACCCCAAAGGGTCTGTCTGTGTTCTAACTGAAATGTAGGACTGTGGTGAAGTACAGTTCCCCAGGTAGAACCTAAATAAGAATCCTTCAAGATGAAAAGCACTACACAAATAAGACATTTTGTTATTTAATCTTCACCCCACAAAACTTTGGAGTAAATTTTAATACAGGTTGAAAAATATACAGATCAGTCTCTAATGATCTGTGTCTGTATTTTCTTCACCAGTCAAATACAGAGGATATCTTGCAAGAACCTGTAATAGGATAGTTTTGAGGCATTGTACATGAGCTGCAGCATAGTAGTAAAAGCTGAAGGGCATTTAAAGTATCAATACAGAGGACATAAACGCTTTCTCAGCATCTTTTTAAATAGAGAAGAAAAAAACGGTTGAGTGGCTGAAAAAAAAATAAAATTCCAACTAAACCATCAGGACATGCAGCTGGCAGAAGACCAGTCTTCTGCAATAAAATGAGGTTTTATTTGCACATCCTAAAACCAGTTGGTATTCCATTTAGTAAGATCCAAGGCTTTTTTCCCCAAAGATGGAAGGGCTGTCCTTACAACAGCCTGAAGATCCTCCTATACTAACAGGGGCAGCAGCTAGCAAAACACGATGGGCTTTTTTACTAGGAGGCTTTTTACCTACATTTGAACAAGTTCAACCAACACTTAGTAGCCCTCAAATTGCCCTATCTCCCTGAGAGAACTAGACGCTTTAAATAGCATCAGTAAATTACCACTACTGAGAATGCACTTTTCTATTACATTTGTGAAGTTTGCACCTGTCTGTCTTTGTCAGCTTTTAGAGTCTCCACGACGACTTGAAGCTGTTCTTTATCTTTTATCAGTTCCTCACTCAAGGTCTCCAGATCTTGATTACTTTGCTTCTCTTTTTCAATCTGATTTTGCAACTTCTCAATCTGTGTGGAGAGAAGACACCAAAACACAACAGCCACAGCTTGACACATTGACTGTCTGCTTTTAAGTTATTTTGAAGATGAGAGAGAAATGACATGGGGACTACGGCTGAAGGATGCAAGCTCTCCCTTCTGCAGCTTGTCAGGCCCAGAGGAGGAAATGGACTGCTCTGCATTTCCTCACAGTGCCAAGAATCTCCTTCGCGCCTATTAAAATCAGAGCATATAAGGTACAGCATCGAGAAATGCTTCTGCTGCCTGTCTGAGTGCCCTGTTGTGCTCCTGTCAACTGTGGTTAAGTTCCTAGTGCTTACCGTTTCAAGGGTCTTGCCTCCTCCCAGCCTCTCTATTACTGATGGCCTTAATCAGTGAATGTAAAGAAAGTTACTAAGACAATATTGCAAGCAGCAGATTAAAAAAAAAAGTCAGGAACAGAAGAAAAGCACTAGAGTTTCTAAGTTTAACTTCCCTTTCCCTGTGTTCTGTTGATCTTCTGTTTTCCCCAGAAAAATGGACTTGAAAAATTTGTGAATAATGTCTTCTAGCTCCCTCCTGTTGAATGCTTCACTCGCAATAACGCGCTGCACACTAAAAAGCAGTACCTTTTCAGTATTTAGAGCCAAAAGATGCAGAGAGCTAGGCTCACCAAGTCAGGAAATAATCCTTTTTACACTTATAAAGAGCACCTACAGCTCTGCACATGTTACCAGCTCATTAGCTTTGTATTGGTATGATGAACTTTGCCAACAGTGAAAATGTCAGTGAAAAAGGTATTAACAGTAATTCTTCCAAATGGGAAATAGCTGGAGGCTGGGCACTGCCTATATCAACACGTGTCTCATTACAGGAAGTGTTTAAACAAGCAGGGGCTGCCCAGATTAGAGATAAGAAAGGCTTAACAGTTAGACATGTAACCATATTAAGGTTCACTGGTCTCAAAGGAGCTGTTGAGAGAAAGCTGGATCAAAGTCGGTTACTCAGCAATAAGGGTCTTTTTAGTACCTCCCAGAAAGCTGGAGGCAAGTAAAAAACTACTGTTTTACAGCTTGTTTCAGTCCAAGAATGAAGGAAGTCCAGGAACGCAGAGAAAACAGATACTAGGCACAAGGACTGCCACTACTTGAATGTGCCTGAAAAGTAAGTTTCTATTACTAACTCCCCTGAAACCTTGCAAGGAAGGAAAAAAAAAAGATGTACCTGACTTTTCCTTCATATCATCTTCTCTTGTACTACCTGAATAATCCTGCTCTGGCTACATGATCCTTCCAAGCACTAGATCAGTAGAGAGCCAAGCACACTCATGAAACAGGAACAGTTACATGTGCTTATAAGGATGTGCACAAGTACCATTGAAGGCGGCAGTGATAGAATACACCAATGTTAGAATGCAATTAAACAGATGGGTCCAAAAACCTGCTCAGTCTTCTGGGGAACACAGGGGAATTCCGTGCAATCTCTCATTGCTCAGGAATACCATACAGCCCTGCACGCACTGCATTTAAAAACCAAAGGGCTCTTGTTTGTTCCTAGGAGCAAATTACCTTTTTGCTAAGCTGTTGATTTTCCTTTTCCAGTTCCACAAACTTTAGGCTGCTCTCTCTGGAGGTCAAGGAGGCATCCCTCAGCTCTTGGATTGTGTTTTGCAAGCTCTGATTATCCTTCTCTAGCTTCAGGATTAGACTGGAAGCACATTCATTCAACTCAAACACAAAGGACTTTCTGGCTGTTGAAACATGAGAATCAGAAGGTGACACTAATCAATTCAGAAACATCTCCCTTCCTAGGTCCTTAAGATTCACTTGTACGAAGATAATTGCAGTCAGACCCTTATCATTTCAGCTTGACTGTTAAGCAAACACTTTGTTAAAAACAGAATCCATTTTCACAGGCAACAATATAAACAGGGAAGTATCTGAACAGATAACTATCCTAAAAAATAATTAATCTCCTAACTCTTCTTAAAGTTGCTTTATCCGTGTTAGCAGCATGTTTAACGTTAGTAGCAAAATCTAAACTGGCGAGATGGTGCACTTCCAAAAGCTAGGGAAAACTTAATGTATATGATCATGTTTAGTCATCTAAAAATTTTTGTTGATCTTCACAGCTACTTCATCAAGAATATGCTGAATCAGGGAGGATAGTTTACTACCAAGCACAGGACATCAATCAGAATGTAAATCATAGAGAAGTGTTTGAATTTAAAATCTCAGAACTCACAAAATTTATGCAAGTTTTACAAGACAGATTCTATTTTACTCTAAACGTTTGTAAGATTAGAAGTCTCACTACACCTCAGCGTTAACTCCCAGTACTCAAGTCTCATTGTTCTGTTCATTCATCTGCTCGGCACCTGAATAATTACAAAAGCAATCCTCTGTTTCACATGGAATAATTGTTGCCCTTCACGTCAAACCCACATTTTATATGCAATTAGCTTTAACATTGTCTAAGTTTCAGAAAAGTATTCACTCCTGCTAAATAATCAGCACTATTACATACAGCACACTGAGTTCTTTAGAACTAGTAAGTTTCTGAGAATGCCAATGCCCATTTGTCTCTTTTATGGAGCATCACCTGGGGATTTTTGGTCAAATAAAGACTCAAATAGTAAACATTATCTAAATAATCCAGTTGAGTTCTGTCCTGAAGAAAAGCCCACCAAAACGTCTGTTTTCCCATGCTTATTTTTTAAATGATTTTGAATAAAATATTCCAAGCTAGCAGGTAAAATCTTATCTGCCACCTTTGCAGACTCAACTTCAAATCCAGTAACAGAAGGTTCTCTTAAAGAGTTTTGCAGGCTGACTTTATTTGTACAAACAAGCTGTCTTAAGAATGGTAATGTGCAAGGAAATCAAACTTCTTAATGAGAATTACTGTAAAAGCAGGACAGCACTTCTGTGACATAATTTGAAATTTCAGAGTTTATTGTTCTTAGTTTGTTTTTTTGTTGTTTTTTTTAAAAAAAATCCCTTCACTATTTTTTCCCCCTCTGCTGGATACCATAGATTGCTATGTTCTCAGTTCCTCTTACTCTACATTTCTTCAGTTAATCAAAGAGGTTTTAGAACTCCAGTGTTGAAATGCTAAGCATCAGTGCAGTGAAGGAGTCTTATCTTTTTTCTGTTTTTCTTTTTTTAAAATCATTCTGTTGAGCAAATTTCAAAATTTTACTAATTTCTGGCAAACATAACAAGAGATAACACAATAAAACCAGCATCCTTCCTTCTATTACTCTAGTGAAACCAAATCAAGAAGGAGGCAAATTTTGCTATTTGAATCAAAACGGAAAATTACGTAGTTTTACATTTTCCTGAAATATTCTTCATCAAAATTTTTAACTTTTCAGAGAACTGTGGGTTTTTTCCCCACTGATTACTATAATAAGCGATACCCTTAATTACACGTAAGAAGGACTAAAGTGCCATTCACTTTTCAGGCTAAAGTAAACCTGCTTTGCAAGATTATGATTTAAAAGTACCAACGAGCCATTAATATTAGCAAAGAGAACTAAGATCCTAGACAGCAAGTATTTGAAGACAGATGTCAGGCACATACTCAGTTATTTTACAAAACAAAGCTATTCTTCTAGAAAACTTTACTGAAAACTGAACATCTGCTTACTAATTTATTCCTTTGTCTTCAAGCTAAATTGTTCCTAGTACACAAAGCCAAACATGTAAATCTTAGTAGAATCAGGTGAGCAATCAACAATAGCTGCATATTGAACTGCATGAAATCGTTTTTATTTCCCAAATTCCATCTCATTTTGTTATTTAGGCTGGTATTATAGACAGAATGAATGTTAGACACAGAAACCAATGCTAAAACCTGACTAGTGAAGGAAGCATTAGTTATGTTTGTGACAGTTACGGAAATAAAATCAACCATTCAGAAAAAATATTCAGCCAGTTATTTTAACTGTACACATTTTTCAGTATCTAGTAAAAATAAATGACTTCAGCATACACTACTTCCTGGGACTTAAAGACCAGCTAATTGTCTGTACTAATTGTACTAAAGAATACTAAAGATCACAAACTCCTCCCAGCCATTCAGTTAGAAATATCCAGTGTTCAGTGTGACATTTCCGCTGTGTCATTTACAAAGATTTCGTTTTTTAAAAAAATTTTATTTTATTCATCATGAGCAACTTTAAAACGGTAAAAGGCAAGCATATTAATGCTTTCAAAAGGAAGTAACAGAAACTAGAATTAGTATGTTTTAGAAGTTCTGAAAAACTAAGCTCAATGTCAAGTGGGTGAATGAGGGACATTCACCTTCTGTTCCTGTCTGAGTTAACCAACTTGGGTACTATGAGAGAGTCCAGAAACACAACAACAGCTACCCCAGCTGGTACTCACTATCTGCAAGATCTGTGCTTTTGGACAGTTGTTCTAGTTCCCATCCTAGGTGTGCAGACTCGTTCATGCTCTGTTTCTGTGCAATCTCCAACACCATGTTCTCCTCCAGTAGTTCTTCAATTCTCTTTTTGTCCGTGTCTCGGTCCTGTAAAGTCACACAGCAGTGAAAATGCACATTCAGTTTATCCATAAGATGGTTGTGTCAGTTGAACTGCTACAAAGACAACACATATGGAAGGTAGAAGAATCTCTTCAAACACGGTGCTTTTATTTTGAGTAATGTTGGCTGTGGGCTACAGTATGTACCACAGAACGCAGAGCAGAGATATCCAGCTGGCCCTATTTAGAGTCAGCTCACGTCCATGATACACATGGAGAAGGGTGACAAGGAGTTAGAACATCCTGGGTGATGACAGGACCAGTACAAGCCAGGGCTAGTGAGACAGGCTGGCTTCAAGCTGTCTCCAGAGCTAAGCTCTTCAAACACATGCAGCATCACGCACTGACACACTGGAGACTTTGCAGATATAACCTGGAATTCTACTGAGCCTCTCCAACTCATCATGTCAAATTTGGATCCAGTATGGATCAGCAAGTAATGTCTGTCTCATAATTTGGGTTTTAAAATACCCAGAAAACAGACCTAGAGAATTAATCTACCATTGCTTCTTGTGACTATTTTGGCCATTTTGTATTTGTGGGAGATGATATGGTGCCTCAGAGCATTCCAAATATTCAGAAAGCATTCAAAAACGTCCAAAGTTAAAAAAAATAAAATACAAAATCCAAAATTCACCATGTCACCCATAAAATCATCATACAAAATCACCAGACACTTTGGAAAATCTGGAGCATGACACGACCCTTAAAATGTCCTGAATTAAATACAATTCCATGCAGCACCTCCAACAGACCCTACTGGAAGCTCTATACAGTTAAACCCCTACACAGAAGTTCAAAAAATTAGCATAACAAAAAAAAAAAAAGAGAGGGCATACCAGCTCCACATCGTGAAGTTTGGATTTCAACTGCAAATTTTCCTTCTCTAATTCATGCAGCTTATCACCACGAGCTCTTGCCATTGTCAGTTGTTCTTCTAGCATGGCCTTTGTTTCAATTAATATGATGTTATCCTCTCTTAATTCCTAGGGAAAAAAAGTAACAATGTTAATCTCTTTACATAAATCAACTTTTCAAAAACCAAGTGACTTCCATAAACTGACATTGCAAAACACAAGAAATTTGACATGTTTCTCTGTTTCATAAAAGTTTTTTTACCTGATTTTAATGGGACATGATACTATGTTAAATGACCTGTGAATCAACATGAGTAAATCTACTACTACTTAACTGTTTTTTCCTGAATTTTATAAGTTTAACAGAGTACCTTTTGCTTTATTTGAGTCTAGATCAAGAGGTGCACCACAGAGACTTAAGATATCTCAATATGAGGAGAAACTTCTTTCCTGGTAGGGTGACAGAGCCTGGCCCAGGCTGCCCAGAGAGGTGGTGGAGTCTCCTTCTCTGGAGACTTTCCAAACCCACCTGGACGTGTTCCTGTGTGACCTGCCCTGGGTGATCGTGCTCTGGCAGGGGGGTTGGACTTGGTGATCTCCAGAGGTGCCTTTCAATCCCTAACGTTCTATGGTTCTCTTATTCTAAGACACAGAAGAGCAACTGTTCAATTCCAATTCCTGTGTAATACCATTTCCTTAGCCAATTCACTGTAGTCCCCAGATTCCTCAATTTCAAAAAAGATTAATTACTTTCAAGGGGTACTATAGCATGTTCAAAACATGTTGAGGAGCACTATCCACCAATATGGATATGGAAATCTTATGTCTATATTCCTGTTTCAGTATACTTAAATGTATCTGTTTAATAAAGTTTTTCTTTCTCTGATGAACAGAATTTTAATTCACTCAAACAAAGTAAGTTGTTTTATACTGAAATACTCCATGTCATCCCCAACAAACACATGAGTATTAACTGAGCAAGCCATATTGCTTATCCATTACAACTTTTGGATCTGAAATGAAGTTTAACTTGCTATTCTGTTGTAGCCACAGCATCAGAAAGGGTTTAATTGCACTGCACTCCAAACGTTCCTTGCAGAGCAACAAAAGCAGCTCTGTGCATTCCTGTACCTTGTCTCCAGAAACACGAAATGTCTAAAGTATGAAACCTGGCCATGTATTCTTGGTCATGTTTTAAACAAACTTAGTAAATTATGTCTTATTTCCAGTTGTAGTACCTCTCTGCTAAGCTTTTATTCTTGTTGATCCTCAGATAGGTCTTCAGTCAAGAATTTTCTAAGGCAGGAACATATCACCATTTAAAAGATTAAATGGATGCAGGAAGAATTTTTGTCCCGAAGAGTTACAATGGGGCAAGCAGGAGATAATTGGACTCTCTAAAGGCATTTCCTTTTGTCTGTCTTTGCTCTCCTCCCTCCTCTCCCCCCACCTTCCCCTGCTCCAGTGAAATATGCCAAGCCAGAAAATGTGCACCCAGGCAGGATGAAATGCATACGGTTTGCTAAGTTTATTCCTGGACAACTGTCTACAAAATGTGAAGTCTCTGCTGGCATCAATGTTCGTGTCTGCTCCCTCAGACCACAAACATCCAAACCAAGTCGATTCCTCAAACATGACCAGGCATGAGGCAAATCACTTCCACTGCTTAATCAGCAACTGTCTTCTCATTTTGAGGGATAGAATCAACCTTAAGAACTTTTAGATGGCTCAATCACTAAAAAAAAAAAAAAAGAAAGAAAAAGACTGCTGTCTGATGTTAGCCACTCTTCATTGCCTTTTTGATATTACAAGTGTCCATGACTTAATAGCCTTATATACCAAGTAATCTTAGCTGTTTGCTGTATCTTGACTGTAAATAACATAATATTGAAAATCTACCTTGTGCAGTACCATATTGCCATCTCTCAGCAGGTCAGCTACTAACTTGAGAAACATGAGAAGAAATATTTCCATAGTACAATAGCATCAAAAAGAGAAGTCTGTTAGTGCTTGTGCAGTGGTACTGCCACAATTAAGATGTCTGAGCATGTAAGCAACTAAAATATTAATAATAACGAAGCACTCATTTCATAGAGCTATCATTTTGGGCCAAGAAGTGATCTAAGAGGGTCACTTCAGGGCAAACTAAAAAGGCTGACAGTAAAGAGATGACAGACCAGAGGAAGTACATGACACAAAATGTGTCATGTAAGCAGCCAGAATACCTGCAACCAAACAGCAGCATGACAAGAGTTTACTTTGCTAGATCATACAACTCCACCTGGACCACAGCCCTAAGAGGGAAGGTGGTGTCTGACCTCAAAAACACGGCCTCAGAACTATCCCCAAACTGCCCTACCAAGCAGGAACTGGTTATTTTAGTGCCTCATGAAGAGGCAAGCTATGTGCCAAGTATATACACATATCCAGGCTCTGGTACAAACCACACGTCACTGGGAGCTGCAATATATGGAAAACCGGAGCGTCTTCCATCAAGCGCCCAGGAGGGGCGGACGTGTCAGTTCAAAGCAGTTCTGATGAAATCTTCAATTAATAACCTGGTGGAAATGCCTGCTATGACAAGGTCAGCATTGTTCACTGGTGTTACCTACGATCTGAGGTTGTCTTAATATCAAAAAGTTCATATAATTTTAATATTTACTCCAGGGGAGCATTGTAGAGTTACATCTCAAGGCCTGGAAAGTAAAACTGTCTCAACTAAAATGTGTCAGCACTAACATCTCCCAGAAGTCGCTGCAATAATGTTAGTTGACCTAAAAATGTGTCTGGCTACAAATCACACCTGTGAGACAATCAGCAGGTGGTATTGCTTCCACTGGAATTAATTTATTTTTTCTTTAACTAAAAAAATATGACTTTATATTTAAATTGACAGCAAAAATAGCTGGCTGTGGATTTAAATATACTGAGTTTACTAGGTAAGGGATTAAAACCTCCTTTGGTTTACATCACTTAAATTGTGATGGTTTAATATCCAACATATATAATTCTGATTTTATAATTTCTAAAATAAATTACATATTGTGGTTTGATCCTGTATCACTGTGTCTTGAAATAGCTTTAAAGAATGTGAATTGTGTACTCATATGGTTACAATTAACTCTGGGGGTAAGTGGTTGCACAATCAGGGTGTGTTACTGCTGGAAAACATTTTCAGAAACTTAAAATAGCAATAAGATTCTTTAAATCTGAAACTAGAGAATTTGCACACGTATCCAGACCTACTCATTAAACAGACTTCAAACCCCTCCCTTCTGGCAGTTCAGAAGCTGAGCCCTGACATAGTTAACATCTTGTGACAATCAAACATTGCCTTGAACAGCTATATGAAAATGTTACAGAGAAGCTTTTGATTTTTTTAACATTCACAGAAACCACTCCTGTCATCCCGCATGGAAATGTGTTTTCAGTGAGAAGGAGGGAGACGGGCACGGCAGACTTCCCGGCCTCAGAAAATTATCTGATCTCCTGGAGAAGCACAAGGTTCAATGGAGAGGAATGCCAAAGGGAAGTTTGACATTGGAGAGAGGTACCTCCTTGGAGAAAGCCCTGCATTAAACCAGCTTCTCTGCATTCACAGTTTTGACCTCATTAAGCCACCCCAGCAGGAAGATCTCCAGAGCATATTCATCTCCATGTCCCTTGAATGATGGTCAAATTAAAACGACATTTCTGAACAACTTTGTCAAGATATGTAGAGTAGAAAAACCACATATATGCCTAAATATGTTATGTTCACACAGGAAAGAACTTGCTCCTTTTGCACTCCACCTGCAATAGCTTCTTAAATCTCTTCCTGCCACCACTGATTATGTGCTTGTAGAAGCTACTTGCAAGTTTGCTCGCAATTCCTAGACCTTGTCACAGTATCATACACGGAGCATATGCCTTATTTTTTTTCTCAAACTACCAAATGTGTATTTGAACTACAAGAAGGAAATAATATGAGTAAGTGCTCATTTAATATCCTTCTGTGCTGATGTACAAAAGCAAACCCAGTTTTTCTTCTCACTGATTTGGCACCACTTATGAACAACCCTGTCGAGACCCTATGAACCTTAAGGTATCAAATTCCCGTAGAAAAGTGGGTTGTGCTGTACTTTATGCACTTACGTTTTCATTACTGTGCCTCTGGAAGATCTGTACAGGTCTCAAGACTTTGAGTTTAGGCAGCCAGCCTTTACCAGTAAACGCTATGAGATGAATCAGCACTGTACTGTCTAGTGGTAAAAAAAAAACACCAAACAAAAACCTCTACCATGTTAAAAGCTGTAAGATCTACGCAGGGATGTAAGACTAACAGTTTTTGAGGGAGTGGGAGGAATCTGAGCAGACACAAACTGACTCTAGTCATTAACATTTCTTTTGGAGGGGCGGAGGATTTGCGACGGATAAGACAGAAAACTGAGGGTCGTGGAAAGTTGGATACTGGCTACTATGCACAGCCTTTGCGCTACTCCATGACCATAAAAAAAGAACTTTTTGTGGAATTCCCATTCCACAAAATAGTGCCCTGAGGAATATCTGAATGCATCAGCATGAAACCAGTGGAGTTTGCCCAACACTGCCACTGTTCAATCCTGTCAGTTCATGGCTGTGCCAAGACTTGATCAAATGGTGGAAGGAGAAGTGGTGGTAAGAATGTAAAACTCTCTGGCTATTCTAGACCACCGAGCAGCCTGCAGACAGCTGGGCAATCCTGTCACAAACAAAAAGAGCTCCACTCCTACCGCAGTGACAACTTGCGCTGGAGGCCACACTGCAGCCTAGGATTAGAAAAGTGCCACATCGATGGGAAATATTCTTTGTCCCACTACTGTAGGAGATACCCCTGGAGAGCCAGTACTCATTTCTGATGTTTAACACTTTCCCCAAAAACTATCAGGGTGGAAGATGAAGTGAGGAAAGTTGAAATAAATTTGAAACTGAAGAGGAGGTCTCTTTACTGAATGATCCGTTAAGAGAGTTGAGAACTCAAGAACAGATCTCAGATGAAGGCAAAACTAAAACACTTCTCTCCTAGCTCTGGTTGTATTTTCTGAGCAGCAAGAAGCAGCTAAGTGACTCTGGTGCACAGCCAAGGGGGAAATGCCAGGAAGCCACACTGACGGCTAGTGTGCCAGCTTATATGCATGACTCATTTGCCAGCTTGAGGGACGAAAACAGAGAGAGCCAGAGCTCCATGCTTCCTAAGGTAAACTGGGAATTACTGAGAGGGAAGATGCTTTTTTAGTCTATTACTACATTTAACAACCATCCATTTTAGCGAATCTATTTGTAAGAAGCAGTAGCCAGCTGGCCCCTTAGGTTAGAGAGGGAGGGGAAAAAAATAATACTAATAAAAAAAAAAAATCACCTACAAAGAATTTACAGAGCAGAAATAAGGTCTCTGTTCTCAGTCAGAGGCCTGGCAAATGCAAGTTTCAACATCACTCTTCTACTTCAGACCAGACATTTTATCTAATTATGGTGAGATTGTTAATTATGGAACCTCTGTATGTTCAGCAAGTTTAGATGTTTATTTGACTTTAGCTGAAGTGTTACATCCACGGACTACTGAGAGTTTAGGTGAGAATGGCTCAAAGGACTGAAAGGACTGAAAATAAGAGCAGTCTGACTTAAATTTAAGGTCAGCCATGCTGTGAGCAATGAGTTTGTCTAGACGATCTCCAAGAACCTTTTAACCTAAGGTAATTAACAATCCCAGGATGGGCACAGCTGCAGTTGACTAAGTGGAGTAACTGCCATGACTACTGGAACAAAGGTACACGTTTCTCATTGACATGTCCTACTCAGGACACTTGAAACAATCCAAGTTTTGTCTGCTTTCTACTACAAACAGGAATTGCAAAAAAGGGGTGGCTAGGATTTCTCATCTGAGGTCGTTCTTAATAATGCCCAGCCATTTTAACAACAGTTACATCTGCTAGAAATCCCCAAGGAAAAACACCCAGACATTCATTTAGCTAATTTATACACGGCATTTAAAAAGCTGATCAAAGGAACAACTCTGGAACACTGGCATTTTACCTAAGAAAAAATTTGCAAGGCTAGACTAAAAGTCTGGATTCTCTAGAAACATCCAGAAAAGGTCTCTCCTGTTTAGCCACATAACATTGAATTAAGTAGAGTTTATGAAAATTAATGAGTATTTACATTTTGTGTATACCAAGTCCTTCTTGCCACTGAAAGAAAAACTTCTTTCAGTAATGTTGCTAAGTCAGTACCTATGATGTATGTTATGAAATTTCTCTTGCTCTGATTTTTCGCTACAGTCAGCTCAATGACAAGCGACACTGGTAACACAACCCAAGTCCAAACATTAAGGATTATTCAGCAACATCTCTCTCCTAATTGTCACTTGCCTCCATGCGAGCTTTGTAAAAATCCACATCATGAAGCTTCTCTTTGCACCGAACAAGCTCCATCTCGAGTCTCTCCACGCGGTTTGTCTTCTCTCTAAGAGAGTCGAGCTCATCTCTGTATGCTCGGGCAGAGCGAGCATCTGAGGCCAGGAGGGTATTCTGCAAGAAGGGATGAATAAACAGGGAGAAAAATCTTAGTTAATACTTTAAAAGCATCTTCTTTAAACTTTCTTCTTATTTAATTATTCGAAGTGTAGGGAAAAAGTACATATATGAATAGCATAATTCGGAGTAAGAGAATTCTCCTACTAGCCAGTAAATTCTCTACAAGAGAGATAAGTTCTTTAGCCTGGTGGAATTCTGACGTTTCTAGTACCTGATGCACCATAAGCTTCAGATGTTAGTAAGCTATTTGCAAGCTGAACAGATGAGACTTCTCTCAACCGTTAAGTGGAAAGCATAGCATTGCTATGCCATAGTCATAATCATCCAACAGCTTGTTGGAGTAACTTGATTTCTTCATTAGAAAAAGTACATATTGGAGTAACTTGATTTCTTCATTAAAAAAAATACACATAATAGTAGTTTTAGCCTCACACCGAAAGAGCTTTTTAAATAGGTAAGACTACCTATTTGCCTGTCACGGTAAAATGAGTCCATCTTACCTCTTGTTTTATTTTTTGCAGCTCTAGAGTGAGCTGCTCAACTTCATGTTTAGAATCTACAAGCTGTTCAGACTTCTCTTCCCTGGAAAGGATTAGAAAAATCTTAGTAAGAAATTTTAATTTATTTTTCTTGAAACAACACTGATGAAATGAACACCGCTGTGAGTCTGGAAAGGAAGACAGAAACCTCCCAGCATATTCTGAACATAGAGCCTCTCTGTCATGACAGCTTCATAAAAGCAAGAGGTTTTTTACTCGTAGTACCACTAATGTATCATGGATCTGAGACTGCAACTCTAATTTTATACTAAGTATCTCTGTTTCATTCCCATCGGTGCTAAGTGCACAAGCTTCCCTGGCTTCTGGACTTAACATGAACCATCAAAAAGTGCAGCCAGGAGTTGGCATTTTGAAGAGGGGAAGAGAAAGGTAAGACACAAAAAGAAAAATGGAAGCAGTCATTACTCTGTGTTGAAAGACCAGCTCAGAAAAAAGAAAGATGGAACTCCTGTACTAGTTTCCTATTGCCACTAATAAAAAAAAAATAAAAAAATTGAAAGATGTGATTCTGAGAGGTCCCATGGAGGTCAGTGTACTGAATCAAGCCAACATGAGCTTACATCATGCACAATATACAAGTCTGTTTAGAGGCACAAATCACCGGTGACTCACAGCTCCTGCCGGATTCTTCTCAATTTCGCCTTTGTGTCTGCCAGCTCAACGGCAAGGTGCTGCTTATCTTCATTAGAAAGAGGGCTGACTGGGTTTGGTGAAGAATCTGGACTTGGTGCTTTCAGAGGACTTGGTGGTTGCTGAGACTGTAGGTAATCTCTCTCTTGAGTGAGATCTACGATGACCTGGAAATACAGAGAAGTATCTAGTGTCAAGATATAAACAGTGTAATTACATACGGATTTTTAAGTATCTAAAAACGAGTTATAAATGTAGAAAAATATTCGCCTAGAATCATGCAGAACTCAACCAGGCAAAGGTTACACAGAGGAGGAAAGGAATCTCCACAGTGCTTAGACCACTAAAACATTCCCCTTCCAGTGCTCAAAGTGAACAGTCTGTTTCGCATGGAGACTTCAGAAAAACCTGTAACAGCTAGCAGTTTTAACTAATATAACCACAGCCAAGAGCACGACAGAAAATTCACCGGTTAAAACAGGGGAGAGAAGTATGGAAAGGAACTAAAGAGTCAGACAGGGCTGTCCTCACACTGAAAAATAGAGAAGACACTGGAACCCATGATGGTAGATACCAATGTAGGCAAGCAAGCAATTAATTACTCCAAGACGAATGACTGAGCCAACACAAAGAGACAAAAATCACATGACAAAGTCACAGCTTCAAATATTTTGGTCTCTCCCTGTAGTGAGAGAAACCACTCTCCTCTCTCCTTTCCCAACTCTTTCACCACACCTTAGTGTTTAGGTAAGAATCAATGGAGAAGTCAAAATCTTTCTAAAGCTTTTCAGAGGTGTAGAAAGGTGTTGAAGAAACAGAAACCCGGTGCACAAACAAGACACAAGAGAAGAAATGGAGCCCGCATCTGCTGCTTCACATGAGCTCTATATGGGAGAGATAAGTCATAGTACTTCGTTGCATTCATCTCTCTCATCAATGAGCCTCTTGAGGTGGAAAACCATATTCCTGGAGAGAGACTCTAGTTCTTCTGGGGCCATATCTGGGAGCTCCAGCCACTGCAAGTCAAAGACGTTCTCCTGGTTGTGAGTCACCTAGGAACAGAAACAAAAAAAATGTCTTTCCACTGACTGATTTGTAAATTTGTTTGCTATATATGTTGCACCCCCTAAGTTCTTCTACTATCACTTAAAAAACATATTGCATTTCACGAAAACCAAGTCGTAAATAAAAAACACTACCAGCTTAACTGTAACACTACCCAGCAACTTCTAGTATTTAAGATGTTTTAATAATTATTAAGGCTGATTTCTAAAATCTATTATGATTAATAGGATGTGCGTTTGCAAATTAGAAGTATGCAGCTGTCTTCCTGCAAGCACTGAAGTGGTCACCAGAGAGACTTGAAGGGACCAATGCCACACTGGACAGCTAAGTTGGTGTCTCACTGAGAAGCAGCCCTGCTTTCAATGAATTTGTGATTTGCAGCTGATAGAGCTGGGAGGAGCTGCCTTCAGCAGAAATGCCTCTGGTTGCTGCTAGCTCTGTATCTTTCAACTGCTATCTTAATCAAGCTAATTTCCTCTGAATCATTTAGCAGAAATGTCAGGCAAGTGGCTCAAGCTCAGTTAAAGACTGTTCCTGCTTTTGTCAAAACCAGGTGCTTTGTTCATCATGATTTGATATTTTCTAAAGCAGAATTATTTTAAGTGTTAAGGCGTACGTGCTTTTTAGAAGTATTACAAATGTATCCTTACACCAATCCCTTCTATGTAGCCTATAACTGTCAAGCAGGGCATTTACCACAGCATCTCTTTGAAAGAGCCAACTAATGATGCCAGAATCATTTTCATCATATAATTTGATTGCAGTAACATATTCAATCTTCTTTTTTTTTTTTTGGTGAAGCTCACAAACCCATTATGAAATTCCAGGTGTTAATATTTCATAGCAAAAGCCATCCTGTTAAGTCAAGAAAAGGAGAGATAAAAAGCCAAAATAAACAATACTGAAAGTCTCACCTCCTGAATGTGTGACACAATGGCAGCTTGGGTTTCAATATCCAGTTGCTTTATTCTTTCAATAAACTCTTCTTTTCTTTCACACTGTTAAAAGAAATCACAGTCTTGATCAGTGCTACATATCCTAAAACTTACCTGCACCATTTTTTATTTAAATAAAAAAAAATAAATTAAAAAATCCCCATATTGCTAAGCACAAAATGTTGAAGACCTATTACTTTGCTGCACTAGAAGGTAAAACAAACACTTCATTGCTCCATATGGAAGCTGAACCAAATTATCCATTAAATTATTTGAACCTTTTACAGTCAGTAGAATAAAGGCTAAGTTAAATGGCTGGTTTTGCTCTTCAAAAACAAGTTGAATATGCAATGAGATCAAAGAGGTGGGGGGGTAACAGCCGGAGGAAATCATCAGAGGTTCATTAATGGAGCGGCACAAACGTAAACCTGCATTTACATTGGGTCATTTAACCTGTCCTGTCTGCTTTGCTCTCTGCAAATTGCTTAGTTTGGGCAATGAAGAGAGATGCATGGCTTTAGATACTACTCACATCAATGGATAATGCTGCTTGTTGCACTAAACCAATATGTGCTTTAAATAAAAAAAGGAGTTGGGAAACATTCTGGATAAAAATGAGCGACATTTCAGACCAGCAGATTTTTGTGAATCTTTACTTAAGGCTTGAAAAGAGGCAGACATCTGCTATCTGTGATTGTACACTAACAGTATTATTACCTTCTGGTAACCACCCTGCATTGTAGAGAAGTTCAGCATTACTTAAAGTTTTTTTTTAACTCATCAACGGTGTCCTTTAGGGGCCTGGTTCGAAGTCTCAACCATTCCTTTCATTGGGAAGAATCTCAGCTGTGTAAATGGTGACTGAGGATGCAGAGCCAAACCAGACCTTTCTTCTTTGTGCTGCAACGCAACACTGAGACAGCTCAGAGCAGCCACATGTAGACAGCTTTACCCTGACATAATTGACTTGACATAGCCGAGCAGGGGAAGTGTCCTAAGGCATGACAAAACCACTCGACAGACCTACAAACAAGGTCAATTATAAGCAAAGGCTGGCCCGCAACACATCTATTGTTTACTGCCACAGAGCTTTGGTGAGCAGAACACTGATTTCTTTATCTGGTAAACTGCCCTGCATTTCTGGGGAGCTTCCCATATACGTTGCTTGTCTATTTATTTTAACAAATGCCTCAAAAATCCCCACATGACTATACAAAGTATCTATTCATTCTGGCTTTACACACACAATGTTCAATCAAAAGATCAGGCAAATAAAATCAAGATTAATTAAACAAATGCTTAGACTGCTAGCTTATCTGTTTGCTTGGCATTAATATACAGTGTTCCATTCTGTATTTTAAAATGGTAAGAAAATAAACCAACAATCTTGATATCAAGAACACTGTTCAAAGCTTCTCTCTTTCCACTGTGTTACTAAAGTGGACTGCTTAGTTGCACGAGTACATAACCCATGGTTGATCGAGCATTGGCAAAAAATTGAAGCTACTGTCACAAAAACGTGCTTCACTTCCTGTCTGTTTTTCATTCACCTATTGTGAGCTGAGATTGTGAGAAGACACAAGCTGTCTTGAGCTGGAGATCTGTTCATGCAGCATTGATACTTGGGCGGATTTTCTCAGTCCAGAAAAAAAACAAAACCAGAACCAAAATAGATTAAAAACATAATCTTATTTTTCAAGCCTTTATTCACCTGCACAGCACATCCCAGCACCAACAACAGCAGCTTCTTAATTTCGTCCATACTTTTACCTAGAAAGAAAAGAGAATCAGTCCATGCATACAATAAATTAAGCAATAGCAAGTGATCCTCGCCAAAATATTCACCTGAAAAGAGAAATAAGATCTCTGAACACAAGCCTGAACAGTATATACATGCCCATTATAATGTTACCATACTTTCCATGTAACAATCCAGTTCTTAGGGATTAATATAAAATCTCAAATCTAACTAGACTTCCCCCCCCGCAATGTTCTATCTTCACCTATATTTTCTGAGGCTTTTCTGATCAATACAGGGAAAAAAAAAAAATATCCCTTAAATAGTTCAACACGTATGCCCAATGCTTGTTGTCCCTTGTTTTGTGATTACCAAGTGTGCAAAAAAGCCCACACCAAACCACCAGCACCTCTCCCTCCCTCCTCAATAAATCCACCAAAACAAAACCAAACCACCCTAGTCAGAAGCAAAGGAGGATTACTCTCAAAGATCTTGCCCTAAATCCCCTATTTGTAAAACAGTTGCCATCAGCCTTCCCAAAGCTCAGTGTCACACTCTGCACAGAAATTCTTTCCGAGAGATCTTTCGGCAAACAAGTTCTGCCTCTATCCTGCAGCAAAGCCCGGTCACGCTTTGAAGCACAAACCCCACATGCTAAGAGGGATAAAAAAAA
>VWZK01005444.1:23351-64876 GCA_013396935.1 Baryphthengus martii | reverse complement strand
AAAAAAAAAGGAACAAGGGAAAGAGAGAAAAAAGAAAAAGAAAAAAAAAAAAAAAGAGGGGAGTAGGAAAGATGTCAGAGAAAATGGGAACAAGAGACCCCAAGCATGAGAACTCCGGAGCTTGTGCCACTTCTTTCTGCACATTTTTCTCCTTCGAGGTTCCTCCAGCAGAGGAGAGGGAGCGCCCGGGTATGCAGTGCTACAGGCAGCGGCCGGTGGATGTGCAGAGAAGATGGGAAGGGGGGAAACACAGACACACACAAGTGCCATTTTTTCCAACTGTAGCAACATCCTGAGGGAGAAGAGTTTGAATGCTAAACTTACACTGTTAAGGCAGTGGTTTTGTTATTAACTTTATATTTTATGAACCTTCATGCCTCTGGAGGATTGTGAAACAAAATGAGGAAGGAAACCAAACATGGAAAAAAATACCCCAGTGAGAGTAGACACCTTTTATGATTTTATTGAAATCAGTTTCTATAGACACTTGTTATCAGGGACTTCCAGCTCCCTCATTCACAAACCTAAAATGTAATTTGAAAAAGGGATCAAAAGAGCAAAGCTTTTTTAAGAGACTGTTTTTTAAAGAGACAGAAATGAGCCCATTTCAGGCAAATAAAATCTCATTTCCATTCTCGGTCTGAAAAACATTAAAATCCTCTCTCCTCAATTAACTAAGACTGTTTCAAAGGATTAACTGCCATTAGTTGCCAAGTACCCTCCCCAGTTAGTATGTCTAGAAACTAAAAAAAAAAAAAAAAAGAAACAAAACCTCTAAAGAGAGGTTCAGGACCAGTATTGTATCTACTGATATTGCTTGCGTGGGCACATGAATGAGCCGCCACTTCTAAGGCCCGTTAAAACCAGAGAAAATTATACAAGGTGATTAAAGTGATGGGTATAGCTGATAAATACGCCATTAATTCTCATATTGAGCACAGGGGGATTTGTGGTGCAGTAATGAATTGAAAGAGCTGGTCACAAGAAAAAAAAAAAACAAACAGGGAGGAAGACAAAACCAGAGGAAATTTAGTGGTAGCATCTGTCTACTGTATAGTACAGGAAAGAGAATAAACCCTGTAATGTCAGCTGCATCATTCTGCAAGTCAGATTCCTGGGAAAATATTCTAAATCCTTTAATTAAACTTCCAAATTTCTTCTCAGCTCCCTGTATTCTAAAAACAGCTAAAGTCTTCACCTTCTTACAAATATTTCTGCAGCTTTTATGCCCATGGTCAAATGAACTGAAGCAGAAAAAAAATCGCCCTGGCCTGCAACAAAACAATTTAAAGGACATGAAAGCAAGCTAAGCTCCAAAACTCAGCAGCCAAGTGCCTTCTCCTATGCAAAAGCCCAATTGCTACTGAATCTTCAGAGGTAGAAGCCCTGTTTTTCCAATAGTCTTATGCTCAAAGCAGAGCTGCAGAAGCCCTCAATAGTCCCAAATGGGAGCTAAATAGCAAGAACATCATTCTCTGCTTCAGAGCTGTTCAGTTTATCGTTTAATACACGTAACACTGCTTCTAGCTGTGTTTTAGAAGGAAAAAGTAATGGTTGCAGATAGCACCAGCGCGCACACAGCTCTGAAAAACACGCAGTGCAAAAAACAGGTGGGCTTGTTATATGGGGTAAATCATAACATACGGTGAATTATAATGAATGATCTAACAGCTCTCTGGCCTTGGACCTATTGAGTCAATATAGTCATTAGGAGCCTTTCCTGCTCAACACTGTATTTGTTCCAGGAACGTGATCGCATGATCAATTCTTCTTCTCCTCCGGTCAAGAGGGACCTTTCATTCAGATAACTTACCTCCAGGACAGGGAAGGCAAAACTGGGATTTTATCACGTTCACAGAGATCCAGCCCAGCCCTGCAGACCATCTGCACCTCAGTCTCCAGCTCCCGCTGCTCCCCACATTGCCCAGCACTGTTTCTGCAGATGTACCCTCTAGGACTTTCCTCCTTTCCTTGCAGTCTCTGTCCTGGGCTGGATCACTGACACAGGGAAGTGGTTTCTCTGCTACCACTCCTGACACTTTTAAACACCTCCCTCAAACCACCATCTCCATCGTCTCTTGTCCTCATCCTGATGTCATCCCCAGCCTCCTTGTTCCTCCGTCAGCTTTCCCTGGGGCCTCTCTGTACTCATGCCAGAAGCACTGCTCCCCATCCTGATGACTGCTTTATCCTCTCATCTCTATTCAATCTGCAGCCCTCCTTTAGTTCTCTCTCTGACAGAGAGAATCTCTCATTCCACTTAGTTTTCCCCTTCCACATGCCCAGGCCTTCCTCTCACTCCTCTCCACAGGATACTTCATTACAAAGACATCAACCCGAGAGTCACCTGGTCACCAAAGCTTACTCCTTCATTCAGCTTATTGTATTGGTTTCACTAACTTCTCCTCAGCCTTCTCCTCCCTGTTCCCTCTTTCCAAGCTGCCCATCAGTCCTCAGCCAGGTCCCTCTTCCTGAAGGAAGTTCTCCACTCCTCTAACCATTTCTTTAGCACATCCTACCAGTGATCATCTACCTAAGGGTAAGATTAAGATGAGCTTCTCTTGAAACCCTACCCCTCAGACACCCTCCTCCTTGAATATATTATTTGGAGCAAGTACATCTCAAGTCTTTTTTCACCACCTTCCTCTGTAGAGTCTAAGCTGGGACTGGTTCCCAAAACCATTACATAACATGGCTAAATGAGAACTTCATATTTTTATACACACATACTCCATCAATTTCAGACATTCAGAAGTTATATTGTTTGCATTCTTTACCTTCTATTTCCATGTTCTGAATAAGGCAAATAATAAGTCAGCAATGGATGAAATAAATTTTAAAGGACCACATTAAAAAAATACGATGAAAACCAAACCATCACATTTTAAAAGATGTCAGAAAATGAAGCAAAATTTCTGGTTGTAATTAAAGGAGTCGGAAGACAGGAACACACGATTAACCATTATCCTTTTTACAATAGACATATCAGGTACTTTCTTCAAAGAAAGATCTAATGTGCTGACAAAAACAGCAGGTCGACAATAGGAAATTATAGCCAAATATAGGACGCCTCATCACTGCTGACAGGATTTACCCAGTTTTCCTTCTTTGGGAAAAGCAAATACATCATCCTCGGCACAAGCACGGGGTGAAGGCAGAGACAGAATGGGCATGCCAATAGAAAGAAAAGTAAAACCCACAGCAACATAACCTCTCATTTCAGAAATGCACTTCTCAGGTGAAGTGAACTTCGCTTTCAGGGTAAACAGCCTTCATTTTGTCTCACCCAAGACACTTGTCTCTGGACATGAGCTTGCTGGCTTCCGGGTCACTTTTGATGTGATACTTCACATGACAAGTGTCCTTGCCTAGACAACATGGCCAGGCACATGTTTTTCTCCTGTTTATTCCATTCCTCACATTTTCTAATCTGTCACATAAGTATTTTTCTTTCCATCCTCACGTATCTTTCTTCCCACACTTCGTTTTCAACATTTCCTTCACACCTTAGGACAATTCTCCAAAATTCTTCTAGTGTGTACATACTGCGACAATTGAACACATATAGGACAACCAGGCAACCAGGTCCACTCAGCATGAGTTTATGAAAGGCAGGTTCTGCTTAACTAACCTGTTCTCCTTCTATGTCAAGGTGACCTGCCTACTGCATGAGGGAAAGGTTGTGGATCTTGTCTACCTGGACTTAAGTAAAGCCTTTGACACCATTTTTCACAGTATTCTGGAGAAACTGGCTGCACAGGGCTTGGATGGGCATATGCTTTGATGGGTTGAAAACTGGCTGGATGGCCGGTCCCAGAGACCGGCAGTGAATGAAGCTAAATCCAGCTGACAATCGATAACAAGCAGTGTTCCTCAGGGCTCAGTATTGGAGCCAGTTCTGTTTACTATCTTTATCTGGATGAGGGGATCAAGGTTACCCTCAGTAAGTTTGCAGACGACACCGAGTAAGGCAGGAGTGTCGATTTGATTGAGGGTAGGGGGGGGGTCTACGGAGGGATCTGCTGAATCACTGGGCAGAGGCAAATTCTATGAGGTTCAATAAGGCCAAGTGCTGTGTCCTGCACTTGATTCACAACAACCCCAGGCGATGCTACAGGCTTGGGGAAGAGTGGCTGGAAAACTGCTCAGTAGCCAGCTGAACATGAGGCAGCAGGGTGTCCAGGTGGCCAAGGCTGCCAACAGCATCAGAAATGGTGTGGCCAGCAGGACTAGGGAGGTGATTGTCCCCCTGTACTCGGCACTAGTGAGGCTAGAGTGCTGGGTTCAGTTTTGGGCCCCTCGCTACGAGACAGACATTGAGGTGCCGGAGCGTGTCTGAAGAAGGGTAACAAAGCTGGTGAAGGGTCTACAGCAAAAGTCCTGTGAGGAGTGGCTGAGGGAATTGGGGTTGTTTAGCCTGGAAAAAAAAAAGGAGGTTCAGAGACCTTCTTGCTCTCTACATCCACCCGAAAGGAGGCTGTGGTGAGGTGGGAATTAGTCTCTTCTCCAAAGTAACAAGCGATAGGACAAGAGGAGATGGGCTCACATTGCACCAGGGGAGGTTTAAGTTGGATATTAGGCAAAATTTCTTCACTAAAAGAGTTGCCAAGCACTGGAACAGGCTGCCCAGGGAAGTGGCAGTCACCATCCCTGAGATATTGAAAGGATGAGCCACTTCGGGACATGGTTTAGAGGTGGACTTACCAGCGCTAGCTTAACAGGTTGACTTGATGATCTTCAAGGCCTTTTACAACCTAAACAATTATATACTTCTATTTTAATTTAAGAAATTAAAACACATACAAATTTTATCTACCGTTTCAGAGGACAGAGGGGTGAAGAACTCAACAAACTACTCACCAGAAAGAGGATCTTTGCCAATCATTAAAACATTTGGTAAATTCATTACAATCAGCTGCTGGAGGACCTCCTAAACAAAAGAGAACAACAGGGAAAATTCAGTGTGAAGGAATCCCAATCAATCACACCACAAAGAACACAGAGCTTTTAACATCCTAGGAGGTCAGAGGTCACAAGAGGAAGCCCCACTTGTGAGAGAAATCACTATTTGAAGATAGCATCAGGTTGCACGGCCAACATACACTAATCACTGCTTTTTAACAATGACTAATATAGAACTTACAGGATTCCATGGCAGTAATCAAGATAAATGCCCAGCCATGCCAGGCACACCACTCAGTCATGCCTTTACCCCAGGCATGACCTGTATTCATTTGATGTTCAACATCCAGCTGCTGTCATGTTTCAGGGCATATAAGTGCAGCTGGTTCAAAGGTACCTGAGTCATTCTGCGAAGTTTGAGTAATTCAAATAATTGGTCAAATTATTTCCTGGGTCTGAGGTTTTAATGACGGGCTGGGGAAGTGAGTGTTGGGGAAAGCTACTTGAATAGGCGCCTGGTACTGCTCAGAGGAACCAAATTTAAAGTTCTAGATTTCTTTGCATTCTTATTAGTGGAGAGTAAGACAGATTTAAGTATGTCATGAACCTCATTTAAAGGTTGTTTTGTTTTGGGGGAGATGAGGAAAGGGAGATGCATTTATTTATCAAGTTCAACATTTACATGTCAGCTCCCTGAAGCTACTCTGAACTGACAGAATGGACTTAATGGAGAAGAAAGGCTACAAGCCCTGGGGCAGGAAAAATCCTTAAAAGGTGGACAAAAATACAGTGGGAAGGGAACTATGCATAGTAATATGCTCGGCAATGCACCCCAGTAATAAACCGCACAGTTGCTAGCTTCAACCTGCAGTTACCAGCACTCACTTCTGATTATCCGAGTAAGACATTTTGCAGGCGAGTTATTTGCTTCACATAAAAAGTCTGAGGAAGATGGTTTTGTGATTAAAATACTGCGCTGGGATTCAGGAAGCAAAGGTTCACACATTAAACTCTAACAAATGTTTGGCAGGTGCCTTTTCCCAGTCTACCTCTAAGGCACTGGGAAGGCACGCGCATCGAGAGTTGCAAAGTTGGGGAGAGGAAAGTACTGCAGCTGAGCACAGAAACACATTTCCTGAAACAATCACCCATTCACCCAAGCACTTCCCCTCCGAGTTACCTCCCCATTGTTATTTCTCTGCTTTCAAATTTACCATAGGAGGAAAATTAAGCCTGACTGAAAGAGGAAATATTTCAGTGAGCCTGGAGCGTTTGATAAGCAATCAGAGTGGATATTCTAAAAAAATGGTATTTTGGACACAGCACATCTCATTTTTCCTCTGATCCATACCCAAAACTTACTCCTCAGCAGTTTCTCTTGGATAAAGTAAAATATCTCTGTGCCACAGCTGAGGGAGGTTCTAGTGCTGTTAAGAAAGAAGGCTCTAAAGACCTTTATTCAATGTGAACCTTGGCTAATGTGGACCAAGCATTTGCCCAGTCATTAGCCAAATGCATTTTACTGCTTAACATGCCTCAAACGCACAAACTAAATGTTTGCATCTGTTATTAAAACAGGTACAAAGCCCACTGGATTTAAGCGCACACGGCTAGACGGCAATATCTGCTAAACCAATAGAGCACAGCACTGAGCCATGAAACAAAAAAAAAAGCAAAATTCACATATACTGAAGTATTGAGCTTTAACCAGCAATTTCCATGGAAAAAAAAAACAACAAAAAAACAAAACAGGAAAGAATGGTGCTCGCAGTCACCCAACCACCCAGCGCGTGGAGTGGCACTGAGACAGGAATGTATAAGGAATTTGCGTTGTCTTTGTGTAATCATCAGCTCGCTGGCTATTTAACTGGCAGGCACAAAAGACATTACAACTAACCTTCATATGCTGGTAACATTCCCATGAGCTCCTCCTGTAAAATTATTTGAGCACACTATCCATCATAACCATGACTGAACGCCCTCAGAGCTGTTCGAACTTGATGTTTTCTGGCAAGAATCTGACAAGTCACCAAAGACAAGCAAAAACGGCCCCAGAGCCTGCAAAGAGTGATTTCTTAGTTGAGACTGAAAGATTCAATTTGTTTGTAAGAGGTGAGCTCTGACTTGTTTATTTTTAAAATTATTTAAGCAGATAACTAACTATATTTTTCTAAACGCCTTTGCCTTCACGTTAGTGCTCATGATGATAATACCTTGCAGCTCACTGGGAGATCTTAACATTTTATAAAGGAAGCTCAACATCACTGCCCTCCTTTTTCAAGGCCACAGAATCACAGAAAGCTAGGGATTAGAAGGGACCTCGAAAGATCATCTAGTCCAACCCCCCAAGATAAAGAACGCCAGTCAAAAAAATAAAATTACTTCAGTTTAATCCTCTGTTTAAAGAAATGCAGCAAGGAACCATCCACTCACATAGCAATGAGTAGGAGATAAAATGTGTTAACTGAAAGCTCTTACACCGACAAACTCAGATTTTGTTTATGGATAAAAACACAGAAAGTCAGTAAGGATCAACTGACACTCAGTGACTGACCCAGTAGTTGGGATAACATGACCATGTCTCAGGTCCGTTGCTTAAATCCCCCATCTGGAAATACAACCAAAGTCCCCTCCCCTAGCAACAAATCACAAATTCTTGACTTCTAATCACTTATCAGTTATTTTTTTGTTTTCCTTGCCTGAAGCAGCAATAACACAGTTTTTCAAGTGAAATGCTGTGCCTCAGCCTGGCCTCTGCTCCTCTCGTGCCGTGAACCAAGACCAAAGGGCTCTATGGACCCGAGCACCTCCCAGGATACAGCTACTCTGCACATCAGGCTCACCTGGGTACACCGCCGAAGCCCAGCGAGCGAAAGAAATGATATCTAAAGTGCAACGTTTCTCCTCCACAAGGGCAGCAAGGTGGTGTATTCTATAAAAAGATGATGTTATGCTTGAAATCAAACTGAGCTGTGAGACTCTGAAGCACAGGCAGAGATAGTGTGCACATGTGTCCTCCTGCCCCAGGTGACCAGCACGTGTAAGGAGGAGCTGCTGGAGAGCAAAGTAGGGTTTTCAAACACTTAACTAGTCCACAAAACCCCACAGTACTCTGGAGAGCAATTATAGAAGCTAAAAAGAAAAAAAATTTTTAATTCCTCCTGTGAGAAGCCTTTTAATCATTTTTTACAGCACAGCTAAAGCTTGCCTAAAACATTAAAGGTTACAGCAACAACATATGGTAGCAATTTCCATGATTATTAGAACAATTAAGGTCTAAGTTGCCAGCTTTACACCTAGAGCATTAACCAACTTGGAGGTCAGCTACTGCAAATCAGCAATCACCTCCCTCAAATTACCATTTGCCTTTATTTTAATTGTTGCTAATGAGGTTTCCATGAAAAAAATAATGTTAGTATCAGAAGAGTTATTCAAGAAATCAAATTCAAAACATATCCCCAACAGGCCTTAGTGAAGCACCTGTAGGTGCCTGAAATGCTCCTGTGCCAAAGATCAGGATGTTTATTTTAAGCTTGAAGATATTTATCCAAAATACCAGCTCTTTAGACAGCTGTGATGGTTGCAAGAATGGATACTTCTAGTTAGTAGGTCAATACCACTATCACAAAATATAAAGACCAGTAGCCAAGTTTTACAGTACTTACTTGCGACAGGCCTTCCCAGATATCAAAAAAAAAATTCCCCGACATTGATTCTAGTAAGCAAGGGCTTTAGGAAAAATCAAGACACATATGAGATTTAGGATAAAAACTCTAAGCACCAAGTTAAGTGCTTAGGCTGATTAAGAGGATGAAAAAAACCACCCTACATTTATCTACTCCATCTAAAAATTTTTAAATTTGTTTCTGGAGTGCTGAGGCACATTTTTCACCTCTTCTTTTTATCTTTCCAAGATTACACACAGCAGATGTTTGTTCTCTACCTCAGATCATCAGAAGAGATGCAGTGGCAGCTGTCACCCTCACATCACCACGGTCACATATTAACGTTTTATTTACCTGTAACAGGGTAAGTGGGCCCCTTGTAATTTTATGGGACAAAGTCTCCTTGGTTCACACTACACTTCAATACATATTTCTTTCTTAAAAATGTGCATTTCTTAAAACATGTGCAACAGTATGGAATAAAATGGTCTTACAGTATTATTCTGGGCTGCATTTTGAAGTGCCAATGTAAGCATGCCAACAGCACTTGCAAAGAATGCATTGCTGGGAAAGGAGCAGGTAAAATTGTCCCTTCCATGGCTGAGAGATCAGGCAAATACAAGCTCCACACCAGAACTTTCCCCAGCACTGCAGTGCAGCACAGCATTAGAGTAACTACTGGCTTCTCATGCAGAATTAAATTAACCTCTGCCTGAATCCTAAACAAGAAGTGAGTACTAAATAAATTATGCAAGAAGACCAGCAGTCTCCTGGTCATTGTAATCCAACGCTCAAGCTAAGCAATTCCATTTCAGTATGGCTTGGCTATAAAATGCTAATTGCCCAGCTGACTGGAAGCCAAATGGTGCTTTCCTACTTAAAACGCCCATGAGGAAAAACCATCACTAGCTTTGTTTATACCAGCAAGAGCAAACACTCCCTAGTGAGGGAATCTGGCTTGCCTTTCAGCTACTACTCAGGCCAACGGAGCAGGAAAGTTCATCAGAGTGCTACTTGTTCTGCACGGCCAACATGCTTTCCCCGATAAACTCAGTATGGATCTGATCTCACAAACATCCTTGGAGCGGGAACCATTTGGTGAAGGAGACACAAAATGCTTAAGATAAAGTCTCAGCAGGAGCCAGTGGCCATCTGCACCAGCTCAGAGCCTACCAGCAGCAGGATGGGATGGCTGCTTTGGCCCTGCACATCTCAATGTTCCTTTGGATGCCACCACAGACAGGCTGGGAGTTGCCTTTCCCAGGCAGGGTGCCCTCCAAGTCCAGGGGACAACCAAACTCGAGTCTTTCAGTAAATCAGAACTCTCAGGAAGAGTGAATACTCATGCTAATGAACAAGTTCTAACACTAAAATATATCTGAAGCAGCCAATTGAGACACAAGGACTGGAGTTTTTTGAAATACAGTTTTGCAAAGTTCCCAGTTTCATTTTAATATAATAAAGAAACAAACTACAATGAAACAATATAATGAAAACAAGCTATTCCACAGCCTACGATGAGGTTATATTTTAAAAGAAAAAAAATATTTGTCTTTCAATATAGATAAACTTCAAGGGTTGTTTTTTTTCCGTTGTATTTTGTTGTGGTGTTGGTTTCTTTTTTGCTTTTGTTGTTTTTACTTTTGGGGAGTTACTAATAGTGTCAGGGAAATAATTTACAGCAAGATTCTATAAACAGTATGACAGGGTCCCAGAAAAGAACAGACAAGATGAAACAAGTTGTTGCAGGGGAATGACAAGGAAGTGAAACACAAACAGATCTTTTATGGAGAGGTTTTCCATGTATACACCTTACCATGCAAGCACGCCTGATGACACTATGCATGTGACTCAGTATTCACTGTTTCCCTGCCAACACATTATATACATGACAAAATTTGATTAAGAACTTTGCTCACCTCTGCAACAATTGTATTCGTGATGCGATGGCCGAGAGGATTAGCTGCCTTTAAAAGGATTTTATTTTTCCTCTGAAAACCAGCAAATTACAAAGAATGCTTCTAAAGACCCTTGTAGTGGCTTTTAGATTTTCCACTTGAATAACTGTTGCCTCATCTGCTGAAAATAATCAATTCTGACAATCGTAGACTGGAATCTCAGTAGGAGGGGATGTGAAGGAATCATACCTAGTCTTAGCCACGCTCAGCCTGTGTGGGGTGCAGATAACCAACCAAACAACAGAAACACACTCAGTGTAGAAGTATACTGCATAAGAATAACTTTCATTTAAAAAAAAAGTCAATCACACACAGGCAATTTGGACAGCACACAATAGAGCATCTTGTTAAAAAAAGCCTAGGAAGAAGCCAATTCTTCACCCAATTCATTGTTATGGCTCAGGTTTTCTTGTTTGTATTAGAGTAGTGCAGAGGTCCCTGTCAGAAGCAGAACTTCATTCCCTGCAAGCTGTACAAATAGGGAATGAGAGATCCTTGGAACAAAGAGAGCTTATCATATATATCTGCAAGGCATCAGTAAGCTGGTGAAAAAAATAGTAACAAGCAATGGAAGAAGGAACTGAAAATAAGATTCGGTGGTTATAAAGTGATCCCCTGTGTGCGCTCTTGCTGCTTTATGAACTGGTGAAATCAACTGCTCCAGGCTGGTACTGAACTAAATCACTGCAAACAGAGGGCAAGGCAAGCAAGGCAAGTCCTGATAAAAACCTTTGCTTTAAGATCAGTTTAAATTGTTTATAGTGCACATTGTTTACATCGCATGATTACAGTTCTATGTGTATTGAAATAAAAGTACTTCTATTTTATATTGAGCTAAATACATAAAGGTACATTCATTTTTAAAATAAATTCAATGTTCAATGGTTACGTAGCAGCAGCTTTCCTACCCTAGTTTCACTGAACCCAAGACTAATCACTTATGTTAATACAAGATGTAACTGTATGGTTGTGCCTAGTGGCAATATTGATTTGACCCAGAGAGGAGAAAATCCAATTCTGGAACAATGTGTTGTCCTGCTTTTATTGCCAGCAGCATCTTTGACCAATTTACCTCTTTTGCTGAAAATAAAAAGCCTATTGATTTATCCTCAACTTCTCTCTTCAAATCATGTGCAAGTGACTTCACATGTTTGTAATACTATTCAGACAAATTACTCTCAACTTCTACTTTATTTTCACCATAGATTTGTCGTGGAGTTGTCTATGCAGTAACAGGGAATATGAAATGTGCTGTGTTAAAGGTCTGTCACTTGGCATTACAAAGATAACCAGCTAAAATGCAATCCATCTGTTCAACCCACTTCCAGCTAATCTAGGGTGGTCTCTAAGGACCATAATAATTTAGCCTAACACACACGAAAAAAAAAAAAAAGAAACCAACCACACTACAGGCTATCAGAACAGACTTGAAGCACTCCTGAATCCTCTGAAACTCAGCACCAAGCACACTCATTCGGTTTTAAATGAAAGTCACTCTTTCCATATGCAGTGTGAACGTATTTTGCAGAGATAAACCAAATAAGTTTTCACATCAAACTCTAAAACCGAGCAAGCATATTTCAGCTTTTAACACTGAAGCCTGATACCAAAGTACATTAGCAACACAGAGGTCTGAGGTACAAACTCTGCTCCACTGTCCCTGTTCACTGAGGTGAAAAAATCTGCAAAATTCAATTACAGCTTGCCATTAAGAAACAAACATCAACTCAATAAAGGCATTTCTCAGAAGATTAGGTATAAGAGGTGTTTTCTACCATTTCTCTTATTACAACTATTTCTAAAACTTTTTTATATGAAACAGATAGTAAACACCTAGCTGGGCCATGTTACTACTTCACAGAAAAAAAACTAGTGAGTTTGTTGAAACAAATTTCTATACTGCCATGAAGAAGTGCAAAAAATTAATTAACCTAAGGCAAGCATATGGTGAGTTGTGGGGCTTGTTTAGAGGTTCAGAGCTACAGATCTGCATTGTCACTTCAACACTGCAACTAGAGTCCCAGGCTCTGAAAAAGCACCCAGAACTCCAAAGCAGCAGCCAACCACTGGAGTCACAATCCCAATGCAATGCCTGAAAAAGCAGCAGCCGAAAGTACAGGAATACAAAGAAGCTGGGCACTGGAAAATGGACGAATAAGTGTTACGCATCACAGAAACACTGCTTTCTTAAAGATGGATAATGAGCAGAAGCTACACCACCAATGTGTTCACACACATTTTGTGCTTTTGTCGGTATCAAGTCATTTATGAGCATAAATGTTGCTTGAAAGAACGATGGATCTTGGGTAACACTGCAAACAAAACTATTAACAAGATGAGGGTGCTGAGCCATGTGCGACGAAGCATTTTGAGGTTTTCTAGCACAAATATTCAGAAGCCAAATCAAAGCCATCAAAATTTAAATAAGAAAAATCTGTGAAACTAGAAAAAAATTAATAAAGTAGGGGGTGAACACACAAGAATGAGATCCTTTCAGGATTTCTAATGAATTCCTCATTATGAACAATATTTTAGTAGCAAACAGAAGGCCTAATAGAGGTAATCGAGTTTAGTGTGAATAAAAGTCAAATTTCATTAGTGACTAAGGGTAACAAAAGTAAACCAAACATCAAAGTTGGCTGTTATGAATTGGATACTCGTACGTCCTGTTCCAAGCAGGAACTCGACAGTAATTTTCAATCTACCCTTCAGTTCCCCAAAGAAAGAAGTTGCTTTACCCTGCCACACTTACTAACAGTGAGCAACACACTACCGTCGCAGTAGCCCTCTGGTTTGCCACAGGGTCAGCTCACAGAGAAGTATTTTTGTCATTAGCAAAAGGCCTCCACTTCATTACATCCAAACATCCTTGGAGTTGCTCAAACACAAGGTAGTTAAACGCTTAAAAACAAGCACAAACGTGCTCAGTCTTTCCAGGATAATACTCCCTGAATAAACAAGATTTAATTCAGGTTACATCACTTAAACCATTTTGAGAAACTTGAATGGATAGTGCTGGAGAAATGCAGAAAACACCACCTAGAAACTAAGGCACGGTAACTAAACGGACAGCATTCAGGCAGTGATGCCCAACAGGGATTTTATGGGATAAAACATGTAGGTTACTGGTTAACGTCACTGGCTTTGAAAAAGGGTAATCCCAAGACAATTTATTCTCCCAGTGAAGAAAAGGGTTGTGACAGTGCTTGAGGAATACCAGAGAGATATCTGAGCAGCTGGTCTGTTCACACTCGTCCTACTCTTTCCCATCACCCCTCTAACACATATATAAATGTGAAGAAAATAAACAAAACAAGCAAAAAATGCCACAAACAAATAAAAACAAAACAACAAAAACCCTAAAGCAACAACAAAAACCCCACACCACAAAACCAAAAAAAAAAAAAAAATCAATTAAGCTTAAATTAAACTTATAAGCTTTTAGAAATTAATTTAAAGATTTTTAACCATGCGTTTCCAACAAGCTTAAACCTTCTCATGCTCGGGCAGCTTACAGGCAGCCTAGCACTGAACACCAAATCCATGTTTCAGAGAGCACCGCAACAGACAGTGTGCCGTGGCTTTCTTATCTAACTTCAACAGAGGATGGCACCATGGGCAAGACAGAGGTCTCCTGGTGGCATTGGTAGACACACATGCAAAAATCCCACGCTGGACCTACAGAAGAGGGAAGCTTTCAGCTGGTCTGAAGGGAAGACAGAGAGGGTACAGGGACAAGCTCCTCCACCTTGCAAGGATGCCTGAGCAGAGAGTAAGATGTTACAAATGAGGTGGTTGTGGAAGGACAGAGGGATAGGTTTTAGTGATGTCCATAGGTTAAAACAAAACCAAAAGAGCTCATATGTGCTGCCCATCTGATTAAATTAGCTGCTTTCTCATCCTCTCCTGACAACCTGACCTTCTCATCACTAAGAGCTTTCTCTTGCAGGCAAACTCCAGTTACCATGAGCACTAAAACCCCAAATACCTGTAATGTAGGGAGGAAACCCTCACAGTTCAGGCATGCCCTGCCAAATGCTCCTAGAAAGCTTTAAGGTGTACCATTGCAGGTTAATGTTATGAGCTTTCCAGTTATTTTGAAGTAGAATTTAAATCCAACATCATCACTTCAACATATCACTGCATTATCAGTATAATCTAAAATGCCCAATACCAAGAAGTATAACAAACACCTAGGCAGTCCCTAACCAGGAGATCTGCCACTGTAGCAACAGTCTGCCTTTATTTTTATTTTTTTTTCCCTTAAGATGAGTAAAAGGATAAGCTTAAAGTCAGACCAGATGGTCCTTCCACCCATCAGTGTATAAGGGTGTTTCTCCTCAGAGTCGGCAAATTGAGCCAGGCAGGCAACATGCAAAGGATTTCAAAGGCCGATAGCACTTCTTGCACTGTACAGGTGGAGAAGCTGCAGCAAATTTCATGCTGCTTTCCCAAAGGAACCCAAGCACCCTTGGGAAAGAAAACACTCCCAGCATTTACTGCGCCAGTCACCAGTTTTACCAGTAGCACTGTGCTGCAGTTATAATAGGGGAGGGTGAAGAAAAAGAGAGAGAAAGGGAGAGAGAGACCACAGAAAACAGCAGCAGTAAAAACTAACAGCGAATAAAAACTAACAGTGAATAAAATGTGAGAGGGCAGGGAGAGGAAGTAGGGACCCATGCCCTCAGAAGAGCCTCTGAGCCTCTCATCCTTCCCTGTCCAGATTTTCTGTGCTCATTTGTTTTCAATAGCAAACAACCTTCTCATCTGCAGAGAAGACAGTCATCTGCAGTTGACACTTGGATACCCAGAGTTTACTGCCAATAATTTGCACCCTGGCAAAGCTGAGACAGGCATAACCCACAGGCAATTACCAGGCTAGGCGGTCAGGAACAGCCTCCGTGTTTTTCCCTATTTGTTGCCACCACCCAGTCCCACCTCAAGGAGAATTTTCACTGGCATCTGAGCCCTTTGTAAACTGCCAGCCCAGAGCTACCAGGACAAAAAGGGATGGTGTTTCACGACGCTTAGTCCTCAGCAGCCAACCCAAGACAAGCAGGCCCAAGAGGGTGCTGGGGTAGGCCCAGTACATCCTCAGGTCCCATCCTGTGCCATCCCCATCTCAGCCAAGTTCATGCACTGCTGCCACATCACATAGTAACAGAAATACCATGCTCTAGAAGAAATGAATATATACATATATATCTACACACACAATTAATTTTGTGTGTGTGTGTATATATATATATATTTCTGCTACTTCTCCCCACTATTACTCCAGAATTTCTATACCTGCTCAAACCTGTGGCAAGTAAAAGCCTTCTGGAAACACCATTAGATTTGCTATACATGTGACATTGTGGACTTGATAAAATTTAAGGTTAATCTTTCAGGGTCAGGAATATAGTTATTCAAGTTATTTTGAGTCTTAGAAATTGCACAAAAACTGAGTTCCTCCAAGAAATTCTCTTTAAAAAACAAAGTGAAAACTCAAACGCTTTGAACAAGTATGGAAAAATCACAACATAAGGTGCTATATTGCACTAAGATTTCAAACCTGCAATCATTAAATCCTCCCTTACAACAGGATCCACCTTCTACGCATTTACAAAACCCTGTCACCATCCACATTCTAATTCACATGTGTGCTCTTAATTATCAGTGAAAACCCAACTGTGGACTCAGTGTAGCTTAGTGAAGTAGCAGTTAATTCACAAGATAATAAAGATCTCCTTACTGTTGCAACTGCACAGCAGGGGAAATAGTTCATAGTCAAGAAGAAAGAGTTATGGCAAAACCAAAAGAAAGAAAGAAAGATCAACAAGAAAGGAAAGTCACTTCCACCAGCTGCCACAACTGCACCTCTACACAGAGGTGTCCCTCTGTGGTAGCTGCCAGGCAAAATTTACTTATCACTAGTAATCCAGGTTATGCATTAGCACACGTATGCATACTTGCACATGCAAACACTCAAGCTAAAGAAGAATTTTCAGTCTTGCCAGTTTTTTTTGAACAGTGCATCTTTAAGTATCCCAAATGACTGCTTAACCCTGCTTAATACAATCTGTGTAATCTACCGTGAATCTTGCAGATAACTCATAAGTGTTAACATTCATTAACTCAGCAGAGCTTTACCCACCAGCTTCATCCTGCAGACCTCTTAAATTTAGTTCTTTTTCAGGCCAGCCCTAACAGACAGCTTAAGCAGTTAAGCAGCAATGGTGAGCTTCTGATGTAGAAGATCCCGTGAAATAATTGATGTGCATTTTTAAACAAGACTTTTTCTCTCCTCATTTTATATTTTTCTTCATCAGTACTTGCCAGTGGTCATGGCCCCCTTAATGCATGCAACACCCTGGGAATACTCAGGGTATCAAAGAAAAAATGTGAAGGGTGCAGTTGCATCCTGGAAGATCCTTTCTTTAAGCCATCTGTCACAGAACCAGAGGTAAGCTCTGTCACTATGTTGCTATTGTTGACATTCAGTAAAGATTAACTTCTAATACTCCTGCTATGCCAGTTTTAAGGCTTCTGATCATTGGATTTTCGATGTCAACAAAATACAATTTCCTCTTAAGCTGTGACGTTTAATGTACTCCAGAAAGCAAATGTCATTTATCATGTGCTCATACAAAAGCCTCACCTATAACTGAAAGAAAAAGGAATTTTCAAGACCTTGCATTTACTGAGAAAAACGAGCAAAAGCCCCCAAACCCAAGCCAGGCAGAAAAAGCAGAACTCTGCACACTGCCAAAACTCCTTTGTATTACTAGTATCATTTTTTAAATTATGCTTCTTAATCTCCAGTGCCCTTTTTAAGGGCCCACAAAGGTGACAGGCAGGTCTGTTCCTAGGTAGTTTCCAAGCTGCCTCCCATGCAACACCTATCCCTTACCTACAGCAGCAGAGCTCAGGTTTACTATTTAAGCAACATAATTGCAAGAAACTTAATAGGAGGCATCGAGTGACTTACACTCCCTTATCAACCAGATCACAAAACAGCAGCAGTGCAACCCTGAAGGGCTGGCCCCTCAGCTAAAGGTAGAGGAGAAGAGGGCAAATCCCCAGAAAGATTGCTCCAGGCAAGAGTGATTCAAGCCTCAGGCAACACTACCTCTGGACTGGCACATTTGGGCTGCACTGATCTCGAAACCTGAAGATCATTAGAATTTTCAAAAATACCGGTTACACAAAAGTTTATATTGTTGCATGGAGCAGGAGATGTTAAGTTTAGCAGTGCTCAAAGCAAACCGAACCTCCTTAGCAGTCTGGAAGAAGTCTGAAGCAGCCTCATGAAATCTTAAGAGGTACTACAAGCAGAGAAAGGTGGCACAAGCAACGTTGTATTAGCAGAGAAAGTGTTAACACCCTTCAGGCCAGTGAAGCACAAAACCATGGCAAGGAGATCCCGCTGTACAAGGGAGAAAGGAGCAATGCTGGGTCCACTGCAAACTCCAAAATGTTAAATGCTCGCGTAAGGACTCTTTTGTTCTGGTTTACACATGTTTTTTTTCACATAACTTATTAAAATACCTCTGCATCATTGTTTAAACAAACTTTGGTGGAGGTATTGAGTTACTTTGACAAACCAGTTTTTTTGCTGAGAGAGAACATCATGAATTGGTTGAGTGATGAATGGCCAGCTCCAGTTTCAGGAGCTCTGTGGGAATTAGCACAGTCACTCAACAAAAGAAATCCTGCAGAAAATCAACCTGCACGCTGCAAACCTACAGTCAGAGCTCACATTGTAAAGCTGGGCATCAGAACTCACAGTCTTACTTCTCAGCATCCACAACACATGCAGCTCCCACTCATTTTAAAGGTTTGTATCTCCACAACATTAAGGCATATGGTAACTACAGTGTGCTATAAAATCAGGCACTTAAGTTTGAATCTCTCAAGCTAAGCAATTCTGCTGACAGCGTAAATATGCAGAACATCTGCTGGGTTTCCAAAACTTCTTGCTGAATATTAACACACAGTAGTAGTAAAACACAGAAATTCCTCCTGGCTAATCTGCACTCGATGTCACTTTCTAAGCAGCAAGATAAAGAGGCACAACTGAAACTGAAAATAAAGGGTGTTTGCTGCATTTCAGATTAGTAGATACATGATTCCTTGTGAATTTTGACTGAAAGTCATTCTCACAGGTAGAGGCAGCAGCCCCTTTGAAACTGGCTCACCACAATGCGAGCAGGAACTAAGTAAACTTCTTTAAACAGCTCTGCCAACACCATTCAACTCCTGTCTCAAACTTAGGGCCCCCAGTGAGCAGACTGCTGATTACACTAGGTTGTAGGGCAGGGTTTCAATACATGCACAGGGCAGAAGAAGAATGAAACCTGCCCATCAGTAGTGCTAAATAAAAGATTTGACACCGCACTGAACGAAAAGGATACTTTGCCAGCTATTCATTCCCTTGCCCTCCATTAGAGAGAAAATATACTGTATATACATAGATTTTGCTCAGTGTACACAACTCATGCAAGTGTAGTAACTGGACATGCTACTATCATGAAAGAAAAATGGGAGACAGCACGATACAGACACTGTATCTCCAAAGCAAAGGAGCTAGGTAGGCACAGGCAAAAAAAGTCAGAGTGCCAAAATGCGGTGCTGCAGCACATTTAGTTGCGTTCTTTACTCTCAGTTACACTTGTACTCTGAGAAGGTTTGCAGCAGTCAAGGAAAGGGAATAAAAGCAACTCAAAGAGCACTTTGCATCATAATTCTTATGAGAGGGAGACAGCGGAATCAAACTTTCACCAGTTTCTGTGAAATTCTGACAGGAGAGACTGTTGGGACTCCCAGCAACGGAAGAGCATGGCCAATGTCAGAATACACCTTGCTCCACACATACTTGAGCATTTGCCTAGTCTCGGGTGCAAGCCATGGCGGGGCGGGGAAACAGGGTTTGGGGAGGAGGTGAGATATACAGAAAGCTCTCCCTTGTTTCCCAACATAGCTGTTTATTTACGAATTTGAGCAGAGCGGCATTTGCTGCCTAATCAAGTGCAGCCCCCTTATTGTCTTGTAGCATCACAGCTGTGAGTCTCCTAATTGTATCTTTGGCCTGCAGAAGGGGAGAAATTTTCATTAAAAGATGACATGAAAGGCTTCACTGGTTGGTCATAAACATGGACATTAAAGTCTTTCCTTGGGGAATGGCCAGTACAGAAATCAGATGTTCCGAATATATTTCTGCCCATATGGTTAAAAGCGATGAATAATGCACTTTGGAAAAGAATGATGACAAAAAATACTACAGCGCTGTAGTCAAGCGCCCATCACATTCAATAACAGGTGATGCATTTTTAATGAGCCCCTCTTGATAAATGCACACAATGCAAAGTGGTTTCCACGGCTTGGTAACAAACACACCGTTCCTCGTTACAGATTAAAAGTATCTCAGTTAGAGAGCCAGAGATGTAAGCTCTTTGCTTTCTTCCTGGACATCTGACGGATTTTAATTTTTTTATTTTCTTGTTTGTTAGCAGACAACCCACAAAACTTTATTTTCAGAATTCTTCATACTCACAGATTCTTTAATTAACACTAACTTTTTTCACTAGGTAAATTTGTAACTAAATGTTAAAACATGTACTTTGATGTGTGTTTTCAATGCATCTGCTTCATCAAATGTGCAGTTCTTCACATGGATACAATTAACTGAGGAAGAGGGCAGTCCAGTGGTCAAGGCAGAAGACATTCCTGGGTCCAGACAGGCATGAAACACAGATCCACAGCAGTTCTTCAAAGTGCATTACTGCATTCCCAAGCTCTTCCCAAACCACTCTGCATTAAATCCGGTGGCCAAGAACAAGGCACGGCTCCACAAGAGGAGGTGCTCCTTTACCACAGGGTATTAATGCATCTTAAGAACCGTTTCACCAGTGTTATTCAACTGAGAGAAAGCTAAAGAAATTATTAGGGATAACAGTTATCAAAGATACTTAGAAAGCAAGACTGGTTTAAATGGACTGCTCTGCAACAGAAGAAGTCTCAGAAAGAAATCTCAGACAGTTAATACTGTCAGGAAATGCAACTTTTGAACTGTTCAGCTCAACCTGTATCCTGCTCTGTCTCAGCAGAAGAGCCTTATTACCTCAAGGATTGTGGCAACAGTTTTAGTGGTTACTCAAGTCTGAATCTTCTTGCATGAAGATCAATGTTACAGAACATGAAAGAGAAATGTCTGCCTCCTCTCAAGTCCAGTTGTCTTCTTAATCTTGAAGATGACATATAGCTCATCTATCAATCAGCACTGTAAAGCCCCGGCTCACGCAGAGACTCAGGAGCACATTGCAGGTTATTAGTTCAGCAGGTTGCTTATTTCTATGAAGCATAATACTCCTTATAATTCTTAATTGCCTTCCTCCTCAAGGTCATGCAGGTTATGTCTTGGAAACCGGAACAGACTTGCTCTGAATATCAAACAAAAATTAATGACTTGTCATTAAAAAGGTGAGAGGTAGTAGTTAAACTCGACCCTCTCCTAGTTAGTTCCTTAGAAAGACAGTAATTTAAAAAAAAAAAACAAAACAGTTTCCTCTGTTTAATAATAGTTTAGATTACATGCTTAAAAAAGGTCTTGTCCCTGCAAACAGAATTCTTTTAGGCTGCTGCACATTTAGTATTGTATTAGTCAGCCTGGTTATTCTGTTAAGCACAAACTTCGATGGCTTCCTAAGTGCCAGGGAACTAGTTCAGCCCATTCATAATTTCCCTTTCATAGGACAGCAGTGTGTGCCAAAAATGTGGAACTCAAAAGGCTCTGTATTACAGGGAGCAGACGATGATTAAACAAACTGGGAGTGTTTAAACTGACACAAAACCCTCCCTCTCTCCCCATCCTCACAATAGTAAGTACAGTGAGTGGATCTCAGCTCAAGTTAAGAGCCAATTCTGATTTTCACGAACACACAATTTCCCTGAGGCCTTGAGCTTTGCATCAAAGAGAATAAAAATCTTTCCAAATTTAAGACTAGTAGGAGAAGCAGAGAGTATCTTTCTAGGAGACTTCTCAGAGCACCTAGCAGCAAGCTAATTTCTAGTATTTTTACTAATTTTTTCCACTAATTTCATCATGGCATTTGAACACTTCTTTGCATATAGAGAGGAATTAAATGACATGTCCTAGATGCCACCAGTGCACAGTAACACACACTACAGTAAGAAACTCAGTTGGCTTGTTGAAGCAGCTGACCACAACTGCAGGTGCCAACACCATACCGGGGGATGAAAAAAAAACCACCACCCCAAAACAAATAGCTTCTGTTAATGAGTCCGGCCCTATGAACTGTACAAATTCAAGCCATTATGTGCAAGAGTAAAGTCTGTTCAATGTGAGCTTCCGTTTTTATTGGTAAACAGCAAGAGCCTAGAATAGCCAGGAAACACTCCTCAGCAAAGCTCTGGCCTCTTGAGGCTGGGAGCTGACTGTATCTGATGAGGGGGTTGTCACTACTGGAGGTGTATTCTCTGTCACCCTGTATCATAACCACTACACAGCGTGCACCAACTTGGAAGTGCTTTCCATGCCCACTGCAGCTGCAGTGCCTGACAGATGGAGAGAACCAGCTCTTCCAACCCAGCACCCATCCAACAGAAGGCTTGTGCTGCAAGATTCTGAAATTTGGGAAGCTGTATGTCTCAGTTCACATGTATTCATGCTTCAGGTAAGCCAAAGTCACTGTCAAGGTCAACAAATCTACCTGGCAACAAAGCAGAAATTTCAAAGTTTTTGGTCCAGTAACTGCCACGAACCCAACAACCGAGGTATCTCAGATTTTCACCTCCTCCCAAGTAAATCTATTTTTTTTGTTATCTAAGATGCCAATTGCAGATATTCTGAGGTCAAGGCATTCCCAGTCTTTTCCTCTAACAATTCCATTTAATTTATTTTATATACGTAATATATTTCACATAAAACACACTGATGTGCTTTGGTATCACTCTTTTCCTGGTTTTGTAAAACTAGCTCTTCTCTTCTACTTTTCTCCCACAAGCACCCCAAACATTTCATGTGCTGCAAAGGTACATTTAAATAAGCTTTGTATATGGCAGTTTTCAAACAAAACATGCTGAATGCATCTTCGCGTCACCTCCTTTGCATACTAAACACTGTTACCGGAAGCAGCAAGACTCCAGGATATACAACTCTCACCTTAAAACTGTAGTACGCTACCTGTTGCAGAAAGCAGAACACTTGCTTGTGTTTTAAGCACCGTTCTGCAGCATTTAGCTAACTATAAAATTACTCTTTACAATTAACTTTCTTGACTTGCAAAGGACTTTGAGGAATTAAGATTAATGCACCCTGATGCAAGAGACTTGCATTAGTATCAACAAGACCAGGTGGGCTGGGTTTGGGGTTTTTTGGGGTGTTTTTGTTATGTCATCGGTTACAAATGTATTTTTACTTGTTTATAAGCAAACTCAAAAGAAATTCCAAGTGATCCATCCTTCATAAACAGGTGACAGTACAGGCCTGACTGAAAAGTCTTCATGCTGGAAGACTTCATGTTGAACTGCAGAGCAGTTCAGTTCAGCTTGCTATAAAAATTGCTTTTGACACTGTCCCATCAACAGAGCTCTCTCATCCAACAGCATCTCTCCCACTAGCAGGTTGAGCAGAGTGTTCAAAGCCTCCCAAACTAGGTGTCCTGCTAAGCTCAAGATTGGGAAAGCAAGTCAGGATGAGTCCTTCTGCAGAAACAAGTTGCCATAAACACATCAAAATCAGATAAAAAGTGTGATAAATACCCTGACACTGGTGAAGGCTGCAATATGCTGTGAAGAGTCAAAACAAACCATTATCTGGCAGACAACTCTGGTTTCACAATATCCAAGGGTATCGAAGCAAAACTACTTAAAGTCGCTACCATGCAAGAAGCTCAGCATCTCAAGCTGCATCAAGTCAGTCCTAGAATGTCAGTGCCACTTAAAATCAGGTCCTGTGCCACACAAAGGAAGTGCTATTGCAAGTTAACTGAGATGCTTTAAGAAACAAGAGGCCAAACTGCAGCTGTGTCTATTATAGAGACAAGTCTCCAAGCAATAACAAATGATTTCAAGTCTGCATCTCTCAATTCCATAGAATGGGACCTAGCAATTTAGAAAGAGAAAGGGCTAAGAGAAAAAGAGAGATCAAAATAACCTTCCCAATCAAGATTTTGGCTCAGGCTACAAAGGAAATACACACTGGAGGAAATGTGGGATAGCTTGACCAAGTTTAAGAATTAAAACAGAGCAATCTGGTTTAGTTTCTTCTGCATGACTGGAAGCCAGGAGCTCAATGAAGTGCCAGAGCACTGAAGTGTAAGCAAGGCTTCTAATAATGGTAGTTTTTGTGGTCCTCTACTATAGACTCATTTCTTCTGCATGTAAAACTGTAAAGATACATCCACATGCTGTTGGGAGAAGCATTTGTCCCAAACCTTGAAAACAAAGGCCAAGTTTTCAATACTGACACATAGCTTTTTCATAGTCAGGAAAACACAGAACACACAGGGTGTTGGGGTTTGGGTTTTGGTGGGTTTTTGGTTTTTTTGGTTTGTTTTTTTGGTTTTTTTTTTTTGATTCATCGTTGTTTTTCTCTCCTTTTTGGAAGATCAAAATTGAAGAAGTGACCTTAAGACATTCATTACATAAAAAGACAACTCCTTGTAGTTAAATTGTACTTCTGCTTTGAAGTAACTGAGCAGTCTTGAGAGACTCCAAGTAACTTAAACAGGTAGCTAGTAAAATTAGAAGGTTTTGTTGTTGTTGTCTGGGTGGGTTTATTTGGTTGGTTTTGTTTGTTGTTGTTGCTTTTTTAAAAAAGTGAAGCATCCTTTACTTTCAAGACAACTATTTCTCAAGACCGATTGTTTCTTTGAAACCTGCATCCTAACAAATGAACCTTTTAACGTACACAGGAATCCTGCATTTAATATTAAAACTTAGAAAGAAATTCATCTCCTTCTAGTTTCTAGCAGTAAATGCTTATGTCTCCCGAGGGACTCCAGCCACTTTGCTTTACTGTAACACAGCTGCTTAAAAATAAACCAGGCATTAACCTCAGCCAGTTCCACACTCTCCTCCTAACACACACTGCATGCCAAACAGGTCTTTCTGCAATACAAATTTGATACTGCACTCCCTTACAAAGAGCTTTCCAGTGGTTGTATTACAGACAGGATTACCTTTTAAAACAAAGAAACAAACCCAAAATAACTCTTCCCAGTGCCACAGGGAATTTATCTATCTATCTTTTGCTTCTCAACTTCACAGCAAATAACTTAGATGGTTTTGAAATCAGTTCTTTAACATCAGGTAAATAAAGGTGACTTTCCTCTAGAGGAAGTACACAATCTATTGTAGTTTAAAAATACGAACAAACCCACTAAATAGCCACTTTCTTGGAACAGGAAGATATTTAAATGGAATCCAAACAATATTCTTCCTCTGTGCAAAGACCATGAGTCTTTCCTACCACCCCCCAAAGGAGCAGATGTCCATCACTCTTATCTTGATCACCTAATGGGCACTAAAAAATCCAAATTAAATAAATATCTAGAGACTTTTAATAATGCTAATTATGAAAGAGGACAGACAGTGACAGCTCCACAGGGGCCATTTCAGTCTGCTGAGCAGGTTTTTATTTAGGCACTTTTACTGCCCATATGAGGACCAGTAGAATTTAAACACTTAACTCCCCTTCGGCTCCAACTCTTACAGGGAAACAGGAGAGGCTCACACAGCTATTATCCAAACATCCCATCTCAACAGCTATAAAGAAGTCATTTGGCTTGCTTAAAGTACAGTGTATACACAAATTGGCTTGCTGCTTTATCTACTCTTTAGTGCTTACTTTAAAAAAAAACCCTTCCTTTTAAAAACCAACATATTTGCAAATGGGACATGTATACATGCAGAGTGACAGCATTTCAATTTCTGTGCATTCATGGGCAGGTGTCTTCCTTCATTTGTGCTAGCACAAAGTCCATACACCATGTAAAGAAAGAAATACACCCTTCCCTGTGGTTTGTCTTCAGTAAAGAATCTAGAATACTAAAACTTTCTTCTGTCCCCAGGTCCTGTTGCTTCCTCAAGTTCAGAGATCCCCTGAGAAGAGTAAACCCCATCATTCTTAACCAGAGCAGGTGACTTCACAAACTCCACACCCATTTCTTGGCCCAAGAGCATCCACATTTGCCAAAAGTACTGGAGGTAAACATGTCTGAACAGATCGTCACAATGCAAACCACATTTTGTTCTCAGAAGGAAACACAACTCTGTATTTGGATTTGATGCTGCATCCAAGATCTTCCACACATTTCTGAAACTGAGAATCACTCCTTCAGAGCAACAGATGAGCACTGCTTTAGAAAAACATCCCAAATATCTCTCAGATGAAAACATACTGCTTGTAGGTTTAATAAGTCATTAAAAAAACCCAACAGCGTACAAAAAGGTGTGAGCTCATTGCAGACCTTTGAAACAAAAGCCAATCTTTACCTTTTATTTACTATTATCTTTTAGCAAAAAAAGAAATCTCAAAGCTATTTTCAGATATAAGTGGCATGGCAGGCTATTTTCTAACATACCCAAAATTGGTAGGCATCATGAAACTTAGTTCCCTCCTTTGCAAAATTTCGTCTGACAAAAATGGAACATTTGCCTGAAATCTGGGCAGCAGGACTGAACATGATTGTCTGGTGAGACTCTCTTGAAAAGTTGTTTATATCTTAATATCCAAAACCATATGTAACTATAGTAGAAGACTAAAATTGTCAGTGCTAAAGCTACAGGGTACCACAGCAATCATCTAGAAGATTAACATTAGGCCTTGGCTTTCATTAAGAAAAGCCACACACACTTTCACATTACCCTTTTTTAAGCCATGGACGTGTTCTGTAATTCAGACATCCCCAGAACTGTTTTCAATTAACATGTCAGAGGCCAAGTAAATATTGCTGTGTAGGAACCAAACAGCTATTTCATACTGTAATTTTTTTTTTATTTTTTTTTTTTTTTACAGCTCACCTACGATTGCCTCTTTTTTTTAAGACACTGCTCCTCACTTTTCTTGGCTCAGTTCCTTCATGTGTCTGCACAACAAATTCATACCCCTCCAGCTTATTAAGCAAAACAAAGACAAGACTACACAGCCACACACCAGCCTATTCCACTCCTCCTCATACTCTAGGAAAAGACAGGCAACAAAGCAGTTTAAAAAGCCAACCTATTCCCCCCCATCTGTTTGAGGTCACTATTTCATTCTGTACTAAAAATCTATGTGGAGCCTCAGGGGAACAAATGTGTCTCTAAGCGCAGTCCTCCATTAAAATTCCAGACACAATTCAATATCAGTTGAAATTTATAATATAGAATCACAGCCTGTAACCTCCATCAGGTATCCAACAACTTGCTACAAGCCACCTGAAATGGTAGCTCTCACCAACCTGGCAACACTTCTAGAACTGACTCGGCAGAAACTTATTTCAATTCTGGGACAGAAACATTTGTCTAGTTCTTCTGGAGATAAGCGAGACGATTCTCACTAAAAAAAGGCATTAGACAGTCTGGCTCATAGTGATGAGTCACCTGGCCTGGCCTCTTGCTCTCTGAAATACTTGGTAACAGGACATATAAAAAGCAATCGCGATCTCTGTGATTCTTCTTATCTTTATTCCACTTGCAGCAGAGCGGTACTGCAATTTTCAGGCAAAAGACTAAATCTAACTAAAGACTAAGTAACATCAGTGGTCCAGCATCTCCCAGAATATCCGTGCTAAGGTCAGTCATTCTCTTGCCTTGCACCCACCAGAGCAAGAGTATCTTCACAATACCAGTCTTACAGGCAACCTTCATGTCTCATGATTAGAATCACAGAATCATTATAGAATGGTAGGGGTTGGAAGGGACCTCTAGAGATCGAGTCCAACCCCCCTGCCAGAGCAGGATCACCCAGGGCAGGCCACACAGGAACACATCCAGGTGGCTTTGAAGTCTCCAGAGAAGGAGCATCACCCTCACAGCAAAGAAGTTTCTCCTCATGTTGAAGGAACATGAACACAGGTGTTGTCCTGCTACTGGGCACCACAGCAAAAGAGTCTGTTCCCTTCCACTTGACCCTCACCCCTCAGATATTTACAGACATGAATCAGATCCCCTCTTAGGCTTCTCTTCTCCAGACTAAACAGCCTCAGGTCTCTCAGCCTTCCCTCATAGGAGAGATGTTCAAGTCCCTTCATCATCCTCATGGCTCTCCATTGACTGACTCCAGTTGATCCCTGTCTCTCAAACTGGGGAGCTCAAAACTGGATACATATTAGGTTTCCTGTTCTGCAGTACCGTAACTCAAAACATTTTTGTCACTGCAGAACCGCCAAGGAGGCCTCGTTAAGCTAAGTACTGCATAAATAACTCATATTGTCTGTGCCTATAGCAAGTTTCAACTAACTACAGAAATCAAACAAAGAGTGGAACCAAATACAGAACTAATAAGGTTCTACTCCAGGCTGTGCTAGTGGCACAATTTCCCAAGTCCCAGCCCACCGCCTTACTGCAACACAGAGCATCTCTACAACTACACCTTAGTACTAATTTGTCATTCTAACTTATTTATTGTAAACTTATGAAAAAGAGAGAGCCTCAGTGGCTGCTCCCCATTGTTTCTTTGTGCAGTTGTAACTTGTGGCCATGTAGGCTACCTTTGGGAGGTGCAACGCACAAACAATATATTAAGGGAGCCTGTAGGCATTTTGAGTACACATACAGTCCACTCCATGTACAGAAAATGGAGAACACACCTTTCAGAGTACATGAGAGATCAAACTGTTGGAGGTTCTGACATATTGCTCTTGAGAAAGTTGATATTCTCAGTTAATAATCTCCAAATTTAAAGCTCAAGATGAGGAGAGGTTTCCCCCTAAGCCAACATGTTAAATTAAGATCTCTAGGGAATATGATCAGAGGAAAGCAGTCACCCAGGATTACTGTGGTTTAACACAACAAATGGACAAGACTAGCAAAAAAAAAAGTTTAGTTTTATCTAATTCAGTAGGTCATTTTGGGTACAAACTCTCAGAACACAGGAATGCTTTTTGACTTGAATACGTGCATTTCTAGTATTTTGGTGTTTGCTTTGCCACTGACTAGATTGCTAGTCCACTAGAACTAGCCTGCCTAGTAGGGAAGGATTTCAACCCACAGAAGAGGACACTGCTACTTCCAGAACATTATTTACAGCCTGAGTACAGCTGCCAGTCAATAACTTGTGCCCAAATCTGGAGCTCCAAGTTTGGATTCCTCTTTGCAATCTAGTCAAGAGTTCTAAACATGACTCAACATTTCAACTACAGAAACAGGATTTGTCTATTGATCTGGAAGCCACTGGTATTGCAAGACTTTCACTGACCCACTGAGAGAACCAAACAGCCCATGCCTGAAGACAAAACAGACTCTCTTTTTTCCAGAGGTTAGAAACCAAGCCCCAGCACTAAACTGCTCACAGCAACAGCCAAACTCACAGACTGCTAACTCTCTTCAACTTGCCTGAGAAAAACCCTACTGCTTGTACTTGTTTTATACAAACACAGAGCAGGCAAGGAAAAAGAGAACACAGGTCTGAAGAAACATGCCTTAAAAGTAAGACACCCTTGCTCACCGTATCTGAGCTCAGCTAAGTGAGTTTGGGTGAGGAAGGGAGCATTTGTGGCGATAGTCTCTACAAATTCAGTGAATGGTTTCATCTTTACTCCATCACACCCTCACTTTAATGGCAATGCTAAGGGTTGTTTCTTACGGAGCTGTACAACTCATAGTCACAACCAGTTCCAGAATTGTCTCTCAGTATGATTTACTTTAACGAAGAAATATTTCCAACTTCTTTAGAAACACGACGCAATCTGCTCAGTATTTAGTGGTCACAACTGCAGGAAATACAGGCAATGAAAATACAGCCACGACCACATTGCAGCACGTCTTCCAACAGCACTTCTCATCCACATGCTCCAGATGTGGCCATAGTACCCATGCAGGGACTAGCCAATGAATGATCACATTTTTTTTTCCCCTCTTCTCTCTATCAACTTCAAGTTTTTCACATAAATCTGCTGGAGTGTGCAGTATATACTGTTGGAGCAACTACTGCCATTTTTGAAGGTTAGGAAACTAGCTGACATGAAAATTGATACTTTTTTTTTTTTAATAAAGTGGTTTTTAATTCCTTAGAAAAACACTAAACCCAAGGATTGACACATGAGCAGAGGAAGCACAGTAAACCTACTTCAAGCTTCCCCTGCCAGTCTGCCTTAGGCCCCTTCTAAAACTCTAGGTATGAGCATATTCTGCAAGTGTTGCAGACATCAGGGCAGCTGCTCTTACATGGACACTTCAAGTACCAGCACCTACAGGACTTAGATATTCTCTAAAACATAGCAAAGTTGCAGGGCAACACCCTGAAAATTTTCTATGATCAGAAGTGACAGAACCAGCAACATTAAAGCTGCAGCTTAAGGGGGGTTCGGTTTCCGTTTTTTGGAGGATTGCGTTTGGGGTTTTTTTGGTTTATTATGTTATCAATATAAGGCAGCAGATAACAGCTGGATGTCAATCTGTTCCATATACACTGGTTAGTTGTAGCATGGCGCGAAGACTTCCCTCTTTGACCAGGATGCACAACACCTGCACCAGTGAGAAATGGACAAGTATCTCTTCTCCGAGCCAAAGAGTTCTCTATTGACCCCTTTAATCAACATCCTCACTGCAGTTACAGACAGTAAGTAGCCTGTAATTCTCCGTACTAAGATATTCCCTACAAAACTATTTCGGATTCCAGATTAGAGACAGCCAAGTGTCTGAATTCAGTCAGAGCAAGAAGAGACGCACAAAACTCACACTATGAGCAACGAACACATTCTGCCACACTAAGCCCTTTTCCAAGACATGGCATCAATTCCTGCTGACTAGTGAACCGGTGCTGTAACAGCTATTAAATGCAAATGACGACAGGTTCTCTCGAAAGCTCATGAAATCCCACAGCAAAATGAGTAATAAGCCTGGTTTCAGAAGAGGGGCCTCAAGCCAGTAACAGACCTGCAAAGGTGCGACTGCTCAGAGTGGGAAACGCAGAGATGTTGCCTGCTACAACCAGTGACAAATATTACATACCCACTTAAAACAAAAAAACAAGCTGCCAAAACCTCCAATTGAAGAGTCTTGACACAATGTTTTTCTTACTATCCAACAGTAATCCAGCTTTATGCAGTTGAAAGTTGCGAGAAGCCAACTCTTCAGAGCTGTTAATGAACAAATTCAGTTAGAACATTTCTAAAAATCAGATGTCATTCGAATTGGAAAAAGGCTTCTCGATTGCATTTACCCCTTCCAAGCTATGTCTTCTGAAGCACAGATGGAAACTGCTCTTTCCGGCTCAACTCAAAGCCAAATTCCTCCAATAATCTGCTTTGCTCATAGTCATTCCCAACATGGACCCTTAGCGTAAGAGATCAGGAAAACTCCAACACTGTGAAGAATACCTGGATTTGTGCTTCTGGATTAGACCTCTCCTTGTTTTCTGAAGTAACATTATCTGTATTAATGAGAATTCTGCTTTAACAAAGAGATTAGCTATACAAATATACAAAAAATACATTAGATACAGATAACTACAGTAACAGACAACTGTATGACCCCAAATGTCAACTAGCTTCAAAATACCAGGATTAATTTTAGTAGTCACTGAGGTCACTTTCCTCAGATACGGTTTACAGTACCAAGAATATGATGTGAATTCATGATTGCTTCCTGCCTGGTGCAGAGAGGAGTGAGTTATTCTTTCCTATCTACCCATGTCCTTCAAGAAAACATGAGGTAGCATTTTCCTCACCCTAGAAGACCTTCTCTATCAAACCCAGTAACCAAGCTATAGACTTAACTTAAGGTCCATTACATGACAGGGAATGTAAAATGTCAAGGCCAACACTGCATTTTGTTGTGGTCTTTTTTTTGTGTGTGTGTGTTTTTGTTGTTTGTTTGGTGGTTTTTTAGAGCTTTTGTTTCTCTTAAGGAAGCAGCAAGTTTGTGTTTCTATTGTTTGTCAGGAACTTCCCCCACCTCATGTCCAGTCCGCAACCAAATTTGACTGCATGTCTTCAGTTAGTAAGATACTGCCCTCATTAACAAGCTAATGTATTAATACTCCTTTAAACAGTGCCCGCAACCTTAATCTACTTAACAAAAAAGTCTGTAACATTCAGGAGAGGAAGCCTAACAATATTTAATACATTCCAAAGCATCCATTTGGTTGCATGTTGTAAAAAAAACAGTAGAAGCTACTTAGATCCTAAAACGCAAGAAACCCTCCAAATATTTAAGAGGCACGTTAGAACAGATGCAACATCATACTTGGCATCAACCACACAGAGAGCTCTGTCACAGCCTAGATGTCCTCCTCTCCTCACAGACTATGAAGAGTTGAAGACTGTACATGAAAGGGAACCTCAGATCAGTGCCGAGACCTTGGATTTGCCCTGAAGATGTGATAGTGTCGAGGACAAGTTTCTTTCACAATGTTATCATCATTAAAAAAAAAAATATGATTTTACTTTAATCTGTTACATTTACACATTTGCAGGACCAAATGTAAAGAATGATCATCTCTCACAAGGGCTTTGTTTACAGGCAGTATATATAGTCTTCAGGCAGCAAGAGTCACAGTACTTAAATCCTGGACTACAACAAGAACATCTGCTACTGCCAGGCTCAACGACTGTTTCCCACCAAAAATTCTGCATTTTAACATATTTTAGCTGTTGCTGGTTTTACTGATTATGATTTCACAGCTCAATAAGGTCCTTTTTGCTTGTAGACTCCATATATATTTACACTGTTCAGTGAGTNTCTGGAAGATAACTTGAAAGAAAAAAAAAAAAAAAAAAAAAAAAAAAAAAAAAAAAAAAAAAATCAAAAAAAACCCCTTCAGCCTCTAGTTATGACCAAACAGAATTTCCCCTTATAAGTCACAAGCCTCAGGAATGACATCACCATCAACAGTCAAGACAGGTCAGCTGTCTTCAGAAACACATGACACTCTACCATCTCAAATCTGAGTTACACACTTGATTTTTCTAGCAGGCCACTGGAGCTTGCACAGATGAGTCATCCACCCCATCTGACCCTCTCAGAAGTCCCTTTCTTAAGCAGCAGAGCATTTCAACAGCCTCTGAGGTTTCAGACTGAGTTATACTGCACAACATTCAAATATGGCCAAAGATGTGCAAGGAAAACAGCAGAACAGTTACTCCTCCCACTCAGTAACCTAAATATACACAGGAGTGTGTAGACTGAAATGCTATTTAGAGCAACTGAGTTCACTCCTGTGGCTTTCCAACAGCATCCAACACATACCTAAGTCTGCAAAGTGCCACCACCTCAGTTTTAGAGGAGCACTGACAGCCAGTTCAAGGGTGTCACCTAAGAACTGCACTACTTGTGAAAATTTGCAGTCCTTCCTGCACTTAAGTCTCTTAGAGAAGGGGTTCAGAACAAACAATTGGTATAGCACCTAAGAACATGTACATAGAACAGGAAGTCTACCTTCAAGATACACACAAATTTATTTTTCCTAATTAATAGTGTATCAATTTGACATTTATATTCTAGCATTAAAGACGTTTCTTCATAACTTATTTGCTTTAAGAGAGGACTACTTGTTTAAAACAAGTTGTAACCCAAAAACACTATTCCAATTTCAGCAAACCCTTCCACATATACACCTTACAACTCTACCATAAAAAAAGCCTTTTTAGCACACATATCTTCAAATGCTATCGCACCCATCAAGCACAATCTCTTCTTTAAATAAAAAAAGAGGGAGGCAGGGAAGCAGCCTCTGGCCATAAGGGCTAGAGAAGGTAATGGTATTGTCATTTTATAAGGCAAGTAGGGCTGAAAGTACTTTTACACAAACACAATTTCCTCTCCATTTCCTGTAGCAAGCTTCCTTTTGAATCGCCAGCCCTTGCAGGAGCTGAAACATCACAGCAATCACCACAGGTCAATGAGCAGAGAACAGAAATCTCACCTGATAGTAAGTCTTAATGTTTCTGACTAAGATAGTCAGGTTTTGAACCCGAAGATAGGTGTCATTATTTACGTGCTTGTTGACGCACTGGTTGGTCGGTCGAGGATCTCTATGAAAAAGACGAAATAAAGTATTAGCACTGAGTAAACCAGTAAAACTTAGCATCTCAATAATGCATTAGGAAAACCCTTAATTAATAATTATACAGGATACACAGACATTAATCAGTGATAGAATAAGCTCACGACCTTTGTATAAGTTGGAAATCTTCCTGCACGCCACAAAGTAACCTACAGTAGGTTAACCCATCCAGCAGAGTTCAGGGCAGCTTCCCTCCTTATTCATATTTTCCCAAAGAAGAGAGCATATTTATTTTGTGCACACTAGATCAAAGAAGTCTCTGATAGTAAGGGTTTTATCTTACTCAAATAAAGGGAAGCCCAGGAAAGACTAACACGCCTTCCTTGGCTTTGGAGTTTTATGACAAGAGGAGGGTGTTAACACTGTGCAAATTCCAAAACCCAGGTATATTATACACTGAACTGAAGGGAGAAAAAGGAGCACTGCAATTTTATTATATCCATTTATAAATTATTATAATTTAAATATACAAATTATAAATTATATGCATTATAAATCATTTAACTAGATCTCTCTCATACCCACTGTGTCACAAAAAATAAAACCAGCTCTACTGGGCTTCAAGATATGAACAAAATATAAATATAGGTAGGGATATAAGCAAGACAGGAAAAAAAGTTGGTGGACAGATTTCAGAGAAAGAAGCTTAAAGTTTTGGTTTGATTTTAAAGGAAGCAAAACCAACAACGTACCTGAAAAAAATTTGTAAAATAAAAAATAAAATTAAAAACCACACAAGAAAGAAGCTGCAAATAATTTAATACAAATAAGCACCTTCAGACTGTGTACAGTCTAACAGGATGTAAAAAAAAAAAAAAAAACAACCTGAAAATCTTTATCTGCCAATAGCACAGATCAAAGCCTTGTGCTTCCCCTGCAATAAAGACTCTTATCAGCAAACTCCTACACAATCCAAACACCTGCCTCCCAGACCTCTGCTATGGCTGTTAATTAAGCCATTCACAGCTCTTCCAGGGCCAAATACTGAACTCAGGCGTTGACAAGGAAATAAAAGGGTAACTGATCCAGTATTTACTTAGAAAATATATCTGCCAAAGTTTACATAAGTATGTCAGAAAGCTTTTTCTTTTTAATTTTTTTTTAATAAACGCACAGTCATCCCAAAGCACCTCTCTAGTGCAAGCAGTGTTACGTGTATAAATACGACAAAATACATAGATTTTTCAGAGATGAGAGAAAACTGCCTTGGCAGACAATAACGTCACCCACAGCACTTATGCACCAGAGCTCAAACAAACCGACAATCAAAACTGTCACTGGCCTAAACTAGCAGGACCCTACCATAGCCTTTAGAGCAGAAAAAAAAATTTTGGATGATGATTTGCACCGTAATAAACTGTGAAGAAAAAAAAAGAGAGCAGAGGGAGGCAACTGGGACAAGCTTTTAAAGGATAATTCTGAAGTACTCCCGTGTGACTGATGCTCAGAACTAGTTGTGCAGAATGTGAGGGGTTGGAAGGGACTTCTAGAGATCACCTAGTCCAACTCCCTGCCAGAGCAGGATCACCTAGAGTAGGTCACACAGGAACACATGCAGGCGTGCTTTGAATGTCGCCAGAGAAGGAGAGTCCACAACCGATCTGGGCAGCTGTACCCTTACACAGTTTGCCACTGTGGGTCTTCAGCAACAAGTCAGAGGAGCACAATTGGCAGCTAGGCTTGAACTTGGAAAGTACCTAGCCTTCAGCACTCTCTGAGCAGATGCTGGATCCTGAAGGAAGCTGGATGCTGAGCCTTTTTAGGAAGTCACAGCAACAAGGAAGATAAAAGGGAAGAAATGGACAGTAAAGAGAAGCTGGTCAAACAGAAGGATGAGCCTACAGTTCTCTTTTCCACATAAAAGCTCATGTAAGCAGCCCTCTCCCATGCCAGTCACGTCAGCAACCCAGGTCTATAGCCAGGAAGAGAAAGCTTTGACTGTATAGCTGAGCAATACCTCATGACCCTTCCCAAAACTGCACAATACGGGGCAAAAATCCACAAAATGCACCCACACCAGCTACAGCAAGAGAGGCTATTTCTTCCACTGCTGTGGGCAGTGTAACTGCAGGACTCAGATGAAGTTTTCAAGAGCACCTAAGACACAGAAAAATTCCTCCTTCGAAGACAAGACCTGCTGATCTTTTGGCACAGTGGAGCTAGCTGCCTGTTACAAGAACATAATGTATAATAAATATCTGGAGATATTCAAAACCCACCTGGATGCAATCCTGTGCCACCTGCTCCAGATGAACCCATTTTATTAGCAGGGGAGGAGGGGAGAATGGACTACTTGATCTCCAGAGGTCCCTTCCAAGCTGTGATGCTGTGATTGGCAGGACCAGGCCCTCGGAATCAATTCTAGAGCTTCTATCCTCTCATTTTCATTAAGGGTAACTTAATGCCCCAAGAGCCCTTACTGCCACTGACCTGAAGGTCATTTTAACCTGTAGCCAGGCTGCAGCACCCAGTGTAACTCTGGCAGTCGTGATGCCTCCTTCTCCTCATAGACAAGGAAGTTAAAAGCTCTTCTGAAAACAGAATGCAGCTCAAAAAAATGGAGCATATGAATTTCTGAATATGTTGTGAAACCAACTTCATCCAGCACCTCAGCTCCCTTCAGAGAGGACCCTTTGCCCAAGATGCGAAAGGCCAGCTCACACTTCAAACTACCACAGGGAAAATTAAATTACTTCTCAACAAGCAATAACCCATTTCTTCATCCTATGTTACCATGCTTTTTCTTAACCCTGAATCAGATAAGCCAATGTACTGACTACAGCTGTCCTAGTTCCACAGCCAAGAACCAGGAGGAGCTGCAGATAAAAAAAAAAAGGGGGATAGATTTATTCTTTTCTATTTCACTGTAACAGGCAAATTCTGTGTTTAAAGACCTTTCTACCCTGAATAAAACAGAGCTACGGAGCTGTTGGAACCACTCTCTACACATTAAAGCACTTGTTTGGTTGATGAAACTTGCTTACGAAGATTATTTTACAGAAGAAAATTCTTTCCAAGGCTCATTCTTTGCAACAATAACCAGATAACGCAAACAAATTCCTGTCTGAATGTATCTGAAAGAGAGAAACTGAAAAAAATGCTGATCACAACCTCGGAGAGATGCTTTTTCAGTCCTTTGATGTTTGGTCTTTTCCTTGTAGTTTTCATTATATTTGTGTATGATATTTAAAAAAAACCAACACAACAAAACAAACCAACAAAAACCACCTACTCCTCAAGATGAAAAAAAGTTATCTAAATAAAACTGAGGTGCTGGGACTAAAGGAGGTACTACAAACCTGTAAAAAACACCCAAGCCAAACAAACAGAAGGAAAATCTCAAATCTCACTATAGACCCAAACACCTTAAAGACAGAGGCCACGTAATGAGTTCAGCAGGCGTGGAGCTGGCAGCACAAGCGCTTGACGACGTAACCCCTTAAGCTACCAATTAACAGAAGTAATAAATAATTTAATTTTCTGAATTCAAAATGACCATCCCATTCAAGCAATTTCAAACAATTCTGAGACATCAGAAGGAATCAACATGCAGATAACTCACTAACTGCAAATAGACCCCTCTTGGAGAGTCTAACTCTTCCCCCCCAACTTCTTCCTCCATCATCCACTGGGATGACACCACTAAGGCTGGCAGGGTTTCTAAATTGCCTGGAAAAGGGTAGAAAAATGCACTTCTAAATGAGATTTTATATTAAACTGATGCCCGTCTCTAACCTCCTGGCACTCACGCTATTTGCTACGAACACGACACGGCTATTCCTGTCACGTGGGGTAAATTAAAGATGACAGACAGACTGACAGGGCCACAAACCACGGCAGCTGCGATTAAAATGGAAAAACACCCACTTATTTTGTGCATTTTTATTATATAGTTTTAATACAAGTAGTTTTATCAGCTGTATTCCTAATACACATTCCTGTTTGCTAAATGTTTTAACAGCAAAGAAGTGCCTACTATCAACTAAAAGAATTACAAGTCAACATGAAAATGCTTAAGTGCCTGCACACATAAACCCCCACCTCATTTCCCAAATAAAACTTTCTATAAGACCTTAAACAGGGCAAATATTTGCTTATGCTTGTAGGTATCACACCACAGCTGCACCAGTAAACCCAAGGCAGTCTGTGCAGCGTTGCCACGTGCTGGTTTCATACCAGGAAGTGACACACAACCATTTGAAAAAAAAAAGTTCTTTAAAATTTATCTACAAAGAAGCTCATTAACCTGACACACATGAAATACAGAAGCTCTGGACACAGCAGCTCCGCTTGGAAGATCAGCAAAACATTTTTATAGGCAGAGTATTCAGCAAATCTGCAAAAATCAAGGTGCCCTTCACACATGAGCAGGTTGGGGTATATACTGGGACAGAGCACAGGAAAAGGAAACCACTCATTTACAGCAAAAGGACTTGAAAAAATACTTGTCTTGTTCTAAAATCTAAGCGGGGAAACTAAACACTGCTGTCCCTTCCTATTAGATTTAACTCATTAAGCAACTAGACACCACTATTGAGAATTAAGATATACTTGTTTTATTAGGGATCACCAGGAAGCAAAGGGATCACCAGCAAAGCCCAACAGCTGGTTACCTACTGCCCAGGTCTTGAACATCTCTCCTATAAGGAAAAGCTAAGAGAATTGGGGCTGTCTAGCCTGGACAAGCCTAAGAGGGGATCTGATCCATGTCTAGAAATAGCTGAGGGGTGGGGGTCAAGTGGAAGGAGCTAGGCTCTTTTCCGTGGTGCCCAGTAGTAGGACAAGGAATAACGGGTACAAGCTAGAACACAGGAGATTCCACCTCAACAGGAGGAGAAACTTCTTTGCTGGGAGAGTGACAGAGCCTGGCCCAGGCTGCCCAGAGAAGTGGTGGAGTCTCCTTCTCTGGAGACTTTCCAGCCACCCCTGGATCTGTTCCTGTATGGCCTGCCCTGGGTGATCCTGCTCTGGCACTGGGGGTGGACTTGGTGATCTCCAGAGGCCCCTTCCAACCCCTAACATTCTATGGTTCTATGTTGTGGCCAGGATGGTTTCCGTCCCTCCACCCTTGCACTGTAGACAAGCTGCTGGTTCCTGGGCAAACTACATTTTGTTGCAGGCTATCATTCCTGGAGACAGCTCGTTTTTGAAGAGGATGGAGCAAAGGAACAGTCCTATTTTGCAGGCAAGAAAAGCGACATATGCCACCTCTTCTCTTTGGTGACACAGCTGCCTTGCTGAGACGAACCCACAGCCTCGAAAACGGTGACAACCACAACATCAAGCAGTTTGGGATCCTCTCCACCCACTCTAAGTTGCCAGGCAGCATTTGGGCAAAAATCCAACCTATTACAACAGAAACTAGAGTCTGGCTGGATTCGTACAGCCCGCTCATGCCTCAAACAGCTCAAGCCTGACTTTCATTCAGCAATCTCCACCCAACAAGTACATCTGGATTTCTTCACAGATTCAACTGTCTGGTTTTTGAGTTTAATCCATGGCCAGAAAATCCAGCTAGTTTTGTCCATTAGCTGCAGAACAAAAAATGTTTTCTTTTTAAGAATGACATCTCCCTAAGAATTAGACTTTTGAAATCGTCACAGAAAGAAATTTGTTGATCTGCAGGAGAGTTATTGCATCTAAACATCAGGTGTGATGCAAACTCATGTGCCTGGTTTATTGGTGTTCTAGTGGATTTATCAAAGGCTCTCATTAACACAATTTTAGCAGAAAGAAATCTCAAGCCAGGCACCGAAAGTCGTCTTTGGGGACCAGGACTTGAAAAAAACCTGCTGAGCAAGCATTTTAAAAACCACATTTCTTTTTCTATTCCGAAAGCTTTGCAGGGCAGAAACATGCCTTGTAAGGCTTTCCTGATTTCTAGGCAAGTAGTAACTGCACTGCTTCTTAAAGGTTAAGTCAGGAAAAAGCGATAGCCACAGTCGGCACCTCTCCCAAAAGCCTTACAGGGTTTAGATAGAAAAGTACAACCTCCATCCTTCCCGAAATAAACAGACTCAAGCTCTGAGGAGAAAGCTCTCGGTTTTCAGACACCATTAGAAGCACTGCCAAAGCTGCCTGAAACAGGGAAAATAAGTACTGATTGTGTATAAGGGGGCAGTTTCCTGCTTCATGCTGCTGGTGATTCCCTCACACTTTCTGACTTAACTACAAAAGACTTCAGTTTGCCAATCGCCTGATAAAGCCCTTCTAAAATACCTCACTCAGAAGGCGGCCACAGTCACTCAAAAGCCACAGAACTTTAGCCTATTTAACAACAAAATTCACAGGCGATCGAATATTAAGCTAATTTTTCTTGGTTTGAAATAAGATTCTTTCACATATCAGATAATAGTGATAGTTTAGTCAGTTAAACCTGCAGGAAACTCGGTTGCTCCTGTTCCTTGATAGTTTGGTTGGTTATCCCTGTGCCAAACACAACAGCCATAAATCAAAATCCAATTTCCCACACCTTGGAAATCTACAATTCTGGATCTGGATGCTCATATTCAAGGCTCTAATTTACGGAAAATTCTCTTTTTAAAGTACAATTACTCTTTGAGAAATGCTGGAAATTACATACCATTTTTACATCAGGTTTCCATCCAGTCCACATCTTACACCACTGGCTTGTTATCCCCAAGTGGGCTGACTGGATCTGGATTCTGTTCCGAATCCTGAATTTCACCAGCTTCACTATCTAAGCCCCACTTCACAATTTTCACTGTTAGTAACATCAAATCAGAAGAAAATTTGATTATCTTTTCAGAAGGAGCAGCCAGGTACCAGATGATAATGGAACTTGCGAGCATCACTGAGTGGATCATGGGCTATCAAACTTTTTTTTTTTAATAAAGCTACTTTTCAAGAATTTTACTTAAGATTCTAATATTAATTCTTCAGTTAAGTGCTTGGACTTGGCCTAACATCACAAATCACTGGTCGAGCCTCAATTGATTTCTTTCACTAAAAAAAAAAAGAGTGCAGTGCCAAGATTGAGTCATTTCTAAAGTCTCCTTCCCTGAAAGTCAAATACTTCTCCCTACAAACTTTTCATCAGGCACATCTCAGAATATTCAAAACCAAATAGAGAGATGATAGGAAGCAGACAGAATCTGCATGCAGCAGGCCAGCAACAGGAAACGATGTGGTTAAACAATGTGCAAGTTCTACCAACAATTCATTTCAACGTTACAGTATTTCAGCACTCGCTTTTTTCAACCTACTTATAAGCTTCCTCAAGACACATCCTTACAGTGCTGCCCGAAGGAGCTATCACTGAAGTTGGTGGGTTGTATTTTTCCTAAATTACGCACTTATCAAAGTTTACACAAACGTAGACACACTTCAGATTAAATCCTCCCAGCAACGCTTCACACGATAAAGTACTTTCATTTCCTTATTTGTACTGCAATAATCCTTCTAAAGTACACATGAAAAATTAACTGAAAAAAAAAAGCGAACAAGAAAATCGCAAAAAAAACATACCATCCAAAAACGCTAGAAAAATATTAAAGCAGATTTTACAGAACTAGATTAGTTCGAGACTTTTTTTTTTTTTCTTGATTTTTGTTAACTTCAAAGCTTCCCATCTCCCTCCCTTCCTCTCTCGGGACCGCACTCACATTTGCAGCATAATTTTGTTCAGGACGACGCCATCCACCAGGTCCATGTAGAGGCCAAGGTTGTCCTGGTCCCCGCTCCCCAGGGCCCCGAAGGTTTTCACCTGCCGGGAGGAAGGAACAGCGGCGCTGGCGGGGATGGCGGGGGGGCCACCCCCACCCT
>VWZK01005444.1:10919-23195 GCA_013396935.1 Baryphthengus martii | reverse complement strand
TCCCTCGGCCGAAAGCTTTTGAGACCCCATCGCGCTCTGTCCGGGCCCGGCGCCGAGTAGCATGACCTCTCGTTCCCCTCCTTAGAAACGAGGGGATGCGGAGCCCCGCGGCGGGGGACGGGGAGCTGTGGGATGGAGCCGGAGCTGGGGCCGGGAGTACCTGCCCCCCCCCGCCGTTGCTCAGAGCGGCACCGCGCGTCGTGCCCTCCTTCTGATGGGGAGCAGCGCGGTTTTGAGGTTACTGCTTTAAAAAGCATGAAAGTACAGGCAAGAGCAGCTTTTTTTTTTAGGTAGGGATGGTTCACAACTTGCGGCATACACCCTTTACTGCAGCGTAAAAACCTAAAAAAAAACAAAAGAAAACGCTGAGAAAACAAACGAGGCGCGCCACCTGTTGCGTGCACGTTTGAAACGACACCCGACAAGGTGCACGAGGCGTTCCTTGGAGCGGCTTTCCAAAGGCGCAGCGGTGTTCCAGGGTTCGCCTGGGGGCCGAGACGCAGGGTGTAAAGTCTGCAGTGTAAAGTCTGCGGAGTCGCTTGGCGCTGGCGCAGCTGGGAGCGCACGGCTGCGCGGAGAGGAACGCGGTGCAGCCAGAGCACCGAACGGCTTTGCCACCTACGAAGGCAACTATTGTGCGGCAGAGGCAGGTCTTATTCTACCTTTAGTTAGGAAAACAAATAAATCAATCAGTCCCAGGTAATCTGGATGATTACCCCTTTATTTATCCCACTCTCGGATTTTGCGGAAATGTAATTTGGTCGTAAAGCTGAACCATTACGTGCAGGGCGTTACAGAGGGAGATTTGGTTTGCTGGGATTCGCGTTCGGTTGTTCACTCTGTTTTTCACCGATACAGCCTTTTATCTCCGGTATTTATCAGTCTTCGCATCAGCCTTCTTTGCATCAATGCTTCTCAACGCGTTTGGCCCGGTTCTTGGTTGATGATACCATACACTCGCAATATACATTTTGGATCTGAGGCGGTCAGGCAAACCCTCTCGGTAATTCTGTTTAGTATTAACCACTTAATCTTCCAGACGGGTTTTTGGAAAGGGCGGGGGGGGATGTTTGCGCACCGAGGACATCTGTTGTTTTGCCTGCGGGACCCGAGCGGTTTGCCAGCAATCCAGTTCCAAATAAGAGAAGCTGGTGTTCGCTGCAGCAGCTGCGTTTGTCCCGTGGAAGAGCGGGTTTAATCATTTGCTTGACGAGGATCCTTAATTTTAGGCATCGAGGACCCTGCACTTTTGGTAGCGTCCGTGAGAGGTAGATGAGCGAGGCACCAGCCCTTCAGCCCCGTGGGGAAGCATCTGGCTTCTCCTTACAGAAACCAAGAGTAGCCCAAGCCTCAGGCGGGGGATTTGCATTTGGATGGATCCCATTATTCCCCGGGAATGGCACTAAACTAGCCGGTGAACACGCCGTTTAAGGCACACCATTTAGTTTCGATCCTCAAACCTGCAGTGAGGAAGGGTGACTCCGGGTTGGCCAGCCCGATGTGGCCCCTGCCAACCCCCACTGGCTCCCACACCAGAACATCTTCAGAGAATACAAATAGTTAAATTAACCCTTTATTTTGTGAGTCATTGTCCCAGGCTCCACTAGGATAAAGTTTGCACAGGAACCTGGGAGGGGTTGCGAGCAAGAAAGCCAAACCCAACCAGCCGCTGAGATATTCAATACCATACTGACACCATGCCAAATATATCACGCCTGTGTGTGTGTGTTTATATATATTTACACACACACACACACACACACCATATATGTTGTTTCTTTTCTCTTTGTGCTGTTCTATCAAACTCTCATCATGTCAACGCATGGGGTTTTACCTTTTTCTCCCTCTTCTCTTCCCCATCCCGTCGGTGGGGACAGAGGCAGGCGTGAGCCAGCGGCCACAGGGTGCTTTAATTGCTGGCTGGGCCTGAACCTCAGTCCTGTAGTCCCAAGTATTTCTGAACCTGAGAAGATGGAAGGTTTGCAAGGAAGGCATCTGTTGCAGTAGGAAGGAGAAACAGATATGCTTTGAGTGTAACAGCTCCTGCTCCGGTGTGGAGAGAAAAAGAAGGGTTAATTTCTCAGCACTTCAGAGAGATGGACTGCTACGCTTGAACTTCTCAAAGCCTTACGGTCTTCTGCTTTGTGAACAGATTTCATTAAATAAAATGTTAAAGCTGTTACTGCAGTACTTACAACAGAGGATGGATACATTAATCAGTAGAGCCAAAAAGAAAAATAACTTAGTATTTGAAAAATATATTGTCTTCTTCAGAGAAGAGAGAATGCAACGCTGGAAAGAACGCTTTCCTACTTTCCACAACTTGGATGTGACCCGTTTGTAGCAGTACNTGGCGGGGGGGGCGGCGGGGAGAGGCCGGCTGCCTTCGCACTTCTGGTGTTGTTAGCAAAAGAACGGTAGGAAATCACTATTATTATTATTTGTTTTGAAAAGCGGTGCCACTGATGTAATACGTAAAATACTGTTAAACCTCTTCAACGTGCCTGACAAGGGGAGAATGGATGGGTTACCAGGGTCTACAGCCCCCACTCAGCAGAAGGGTGAAGAGCTGAAGGATGGTGGGAGATGCTGAGAAATTCATGAACCGTGAGTCTGCTCAAGTGCCCGTGTCTAACTCCTCCCTTGAGCTGCAAACTTCAAGCTGACCATGCAAGAACACTGTGTGTTGGTAAAACCCCACTGGATCCCAAGAGGTACTAGAAGGCTTGCCCTGGCATCTTGCAAAGCTCAGTCCTAGGTGGACAGACAGCGCAGGACTGGAGGGGCCAGACTGCTTGCCCTAGGCAAAAAACATACCCCCAAAATGCCTATGTTTGGTTTCTTTCTCCTCAGTAATTCTGTGTTCAGCCCCAGGTAGGTGTGTGCTGCTTCCTCGGTGTTCTCTTGAGCATTTTTATTTACCCACCTTGCGTTTCACCAAAGACATAGCTTGTAAAACTTCACCTACCTCCTACAGGTCAAGTTCTCATTTCTGGTAGTATCTAAAGCTTCTGCCTAACCATAGCAGACAAAATAAAAGAAATACCTGTGGATATGTCCAGTACAATAAAATAAATGTCTGAATATATCCAAGGAAGTTCAGATCCAGACATGTATATGCAATTGCATTTGGAAATCATGATTCTTACAGTAAAGAAATGAAGGACATTTGTAGCATTTAATGTAATTTGCAACAACTTTCTCTTTATACCATCTGCACATGTTTTTTAACTAAATTTTCAAAGAAGTAAGAAGCACCAAAACGATTGAAAACACAGAGGTACAAGCAACCAAAGACACCAGGCTGTTTAATGCCTATGTTGTCACCATGTGTATTTCTAAAGCGCTCTTCACAGTCACAAAGCACTCGACTCTCAGCAACAGAGACCACAGAAGGAAATTTCTAAGCTCAAGCATTTCCAAATGTTCCTTGAGGCTGACTGTAAATGGCGTGATTCACCTCCCTCAGACTGTCCCCTAGCAACGTTTACAACCATCAACAAAGCTCCACCATTCATCTGCTGTCTGAGGTGGAAGTTGCTGAGGAATGGGAGTAACAAAATTCCCGAGGTTACAATACAAGAGTTAAATTCACGGTAATCAGGAAAGGGTTTTTTCTCCTCCTTTGCTTGGACTGTTATTAAGCAACTTTCTTGCAAATATGACTCTACTGCTCATCAACCAACTTCTCAGCTATGAAACAAGTTTAAATAGATTCTGGAACTGNATTTACACACACACACACACACACACCATATATGTTGTTTCTTTTCTCTTTGTGCTGTTCTATCAAACTCTCATCATGTCAACGCATGGGGTTTTACCTTTTTCTCCCTCTTCTCTTCCCCATCCCGTCGGTGGGGACAGAGGCAGGCGTGAGCCAGCGGCCACAGGGTGCTTTAATTGCTGGCTGGGCCTGAACCTCAGTCCTGTAGTCCCAAGTATTTCTGAACCTGAGAAGATGGAAGGTTTGCAAGGAAGGCATCTGTTGCAGTAGGAAGGAGAAACAGATATGCTTTGAGTGTAACAGCTCCTGCTCCGGTGTGGAGAGAAAAAGAAGGGTTAATTTCTCAGCACTTCAGAGAGATGGACTGCTACGCTTGAACTTCTCAAAGCCTTACGGTCTTCTGCTTTGTGAACAGATTTCATTAAATAAAATGTTAAAGCTGTTACTGCAGTACTTACAACAGAGGATGGATACATTAATCAGTAGAGCCAAAAAGAAAAATAACTTAGTATTTGAAAAATATATTGTCTTCTTCAGAGAAGAGAGAATGCAACGCTGGAAAGAACGCTTTCCTACTTTCCACAACTTGGATGTGACCCGTTTGTAGCAGTACACCTCTACAGAGCCCCGAAAGGAAGCACCAGTTGGCGTGGCCCGCTCTAGGTGTCGCCAGCAGTTAGATAATCATCGAATGCCAGGTTGGAAGGGACCTCAGGGACTGAGATGATGGAACGGGAGGGCTCATCAGTGGAGCAGCACAATTACAAACCCCAGATTTCTTATCAAGGAAATCTTCCCGGGAATGCTGTTAGGTGTCAAACGCTCGCATGTTATTCAAGGTCTTGCTTACAGAAAATCTTTGGCCTCCAGCGGTTGTGTAGCGGGCGCTGGAGATGCGGGCGCTGGAGATGCGGGCGCTGGAGATGCGGGCGCTGGAGATGCGGGCGCTGGAGNGAGATGCTGAGAAATTCATGAACCGTGAGTCTGCTCAAGTGCCCGTGTCTAACTCCTCCCTTGAGCTGCAAACTTCAAGCTGACCATGCAAGAACACTGTGTGTTGGTAAAACCCCACTGGATCCCAAGAGGTACTAGAAGGCTTGCCCTGGCATCTTGCAAAGCTCAGTCCTAGGTGGACAGACAGCGCAGGACTGGAGGGGCCAGACTGCTTGCCCTAGGCAAAAAACATACCCCCAAAATGCCTATGTTTGGTTTCTTTCTCCTCAGTAATTCTGTGTTCAGCCCCAGGTAGGTGTGTGCTGCTTCCTCGGTGTTCTCTTGAGCATTTTTATTTACCCACCTTGCGTTTCACCAAAGACATAGCTTGTAAAACTTCACCTACCTCCTACAGGTCAAGTTCTCATTTCTGGTAGTATCTAAAGCTTCTGCCTAACCATAGCAGACAAAATAAAAGAAATACCTGTGGATATGTCCAGTACAATAAAATAAATGTCTGAATATATCCAAGGAAGTTCAGATCCAGACATGTATATGCAATTGCATTTGGAAATCATGATTCTTACAGTAAAGAAATGAAGGACATTTGTAGCATTTAATGTAATTTGCAACAACTTTCTCTTTATACCATCTGCACATGTTTTTTAACTAAATTTTCAAAGAAGTAAGAAGCACCAAAACGATTGAAAACACAGAGGTACAAGCAACCAAAGACACCAGGCTGTTTAATGCCTATGTTGTCACCATGTGTATTTCTAAAGCGCTCTTCACAGTCACAAAGCACTCGACTCTCAGCAACAGAGACCACAGAAGGAAATTTCTAAGCTCAAGCATTTCCAAATGTTCCTTGAGGCTGACTGTAAATGGCGTGATTCACCTCCCTCAGACTGTCCCCTAGCAACGTTTACAACCATCAACAAAGCTCCACCATTCATCTGCTGTCTGAGGTGGAAGTTGCTGAGGAATGGGAGTAACAAAATTCCCGAGGTTACAATACAAGAGTTAAATTCACGGTAATCAGGAAAGGGTTTTTTCTCCTCCTTTGCTTGGACTGTTATTAAGCAGCTTTCTTGTAAATATGACTCTACTGCTCATCAACCAACTTCTCAGCTATGAAACAAGTTTAAATAGATTCTGGAACTGTAAACAACGAGGGTCAGGGGAAAAAAAAACAAAAAACACATAAGGTGGCCAAAAGATAGCTTTGCTCCTCACAATATCTGATTCTGAAATGCTGTTTTCTCTATTGTTCATTTTGTTTGGACAAAGAGAAATCTGAATGAAAACAGAAACAAAACCATATGTGGTACCGCAACACAAACAAAAACCCAGAAGTATTTGCTTATGCGCCTTAGATCAATCTGAATGCAGGGGCAGGGAGGGAGGGGGAGATGATGATGGCAACGTACCAAATCCCTGTGGCTGGTATCTGAAAGCAAACATTCAGAGAGAAGCTCCCAGAAAACCCAGCATTAACCTTTGGTACAGGGTGGGATGTTCATTCAGTGCTGAAATTTAAACCAGCTGTGTAGGCTCCTGTTGAGATTAATGTAACACAGCATCTAAAATACAAGGCGAGTTTGGGCAGGATAGCTCATAAACTTCTGAGTCCATAGAAAATAAACACAGTCAAAGCCACAGGCAAACAATAAAGTTAAAACTGAGCAAAAGATATGGGGAGGAGAAGAAGGGGCAGGAGGGGTTTATGGGGCTTTGCATGAACTTGAAAGCAAGGGAGGAGTACTCACATTCCAGGCAAACACCAGAATGATGGCATAACCTCCTCAGCTTGAACCCTTCAGAGAAGCAATGAGTGCCACAGCAGCTCATGAGTCTGAAAGAAAGGAGAACAACTTTATTGAAGTTAGACTCATAAGCTAAAGAGGTGCTGGAAACAAAGGCTAGTTGTGGTGGAAAGCAGTGAGCTTGGGTCTGGGATTGTGGGAAGCCTATGACCAGCAAACCGGGAAAGGTGTCATTGGAAGCAGCAGTAGCAGCAGCAGAGAAGGAAAGGTGTCTTGTAGGCTTTAAAGACACAATAAGGCGTGGTCTGTTGAGAAGGTGATTACTGAAGAGGCAAGGACCCAAATAAGTTGTGTAAAGGCTCGAGGATATTATGGGCAAGCTTGGGTTCTCATTAAGGCATAGAACATAACCGAGGCAACTGATGCCATCCATGTTCCTCAGTTTCTCTCTTTGGCAGGAGGCAAAAGCAGCACTACACCAGCAGTGTCAACTGGGAATCATGAGATGAGTAGAACAACCAATAGGACCCCACTAGGGACTGTCACTGGCTCCTCCAAAGGGAAAATGCGAAGTACAGAAAGGACTAAAGTGTATCAAATGGAACATCTTATGATAATGCTAAAGATTTACCAATGACACTTTGAAAATATTTTCGGATCATCAGTCGTCACCAGCAAATGTCCTTATAAAAACAGGGTGTGACTTTGAGGATCCAATGCTTTAGGGAATTGTTCATTCTTCAGACTGATGTTTTGGCATTTTATTAATACGTGAGCGTATCAAAATCTATATTGATGACATTGAGGGCTAGGTAAAAATAACAGGCAAGCACAACCCAAAATTTTATAAGCGGCTTTGAAAAGTACTTAGGCTGACTAGAGCTGAAGAAAAGTGTAAATTCATCTGCAACAACAACACTTCAAGGAGGACAAGTTAACAAAGCCTCAGCAGGGAGGTAGATGACTGGGACCACCACCTCAGGCATCTACCAAGCGAGCCACTTCTTGAAACAGTGAGCAACATGGGGAATGGGGAAAATGTGTCCATGCTGCCTGCTCAAATTCACTTCTATGTGCAAGACTCACATGGACACAGGAAGAATTTTAAGAATTTAAGGGACTAATCAAATGAAAGCCTCCAGTGTTAAGGGGTTGTGACAGAAGGCACAAAACTAAGGCCGTCCAGCTATAATCCAAACGAAGGGGCTAGAGAGAGCTGTTTTACAAGAGCATACAAGGACTGTACTTTGGTGAGGCTACTGTTCAAAAGCCCTTCCCTTCCTTGGCTGTACACGCCTCCTGGCTGTCCTCATACTCTGATGTGAGACCTGTAGGCAGATTATCAAGCAGCATAACTCAATTCTTTCACTGTTCTATGCAGTAGTAGCTGGGGTGTCCCAAAACCACAGAGATAAGATCAGATATGGATGGTAGTGATTGTATTCACTACACCATACTTACTGTCATATCTGATCTACATCAGCCATCCAGCCATACTTTGCTAATACTTTACAAAGGCTGGTAAGATACTGCAAGACGCATTTTCGCATTAGCAGCACCCTAAAAGAGCCATGGTGTATTATTACCGTAGTAGAGGAAGCCTTGATGCTCAGTGGGAAAGCTCAATCAGCCAACCAGTTATGAAGAGGTGGGCTATGTTATCATAGAACGGCTTGAGTTGGACCTTAAAGATCATCTCATTCCACACCCCCTGCCATGGGCAGGGACACCTCCCACTAGACCAAGTTGCTCAGAGCCTCATCCAGCCTGGGCTTAAACACTTCCAGCGATAAGGCTCCACAGCTTCTCTGGGCAACCCGTTCCAGTGTCTCACCACCCTCAGAGGAAAGAACTTCCTAACGTCCAATCTAAATCTCCCCTGCTCTAGTTTAAAACCATCACCCCTTGTCCTATCCCTGCACACCCTTATAAAAGTCCCTCCCCATCTTTCCTGTAGCCCCTTCAGAGTCCCTCCCCATCTTTCCTGTAGCCCCTTCAGATACTGGAGGCTGCTGTAAGGTCTCTTTCCTCCAGGCTGAAGAGATCCAACTCCCTCAGCCTGTCCTCACACGAGAGGCGCTCCAGCCCTCTGATCAACTTTGTGGCCTCCTCTGGACCCTTATGATACGGTAGTCTACCTTTCAAATGTCTGGATAATGTCTAGAAACAGATGAAGTGATGATGTCAACAGTTTAGCTAGTGACATCACACATCTAGCTTGTAAAATTTCTCCAGTTGCCAGGCATGGCTCTGGAACCCTTTCAGGTGTGCAGCCCACATGCAGTATCTTTATGCATGGAATTTAAAGTTCCTCACAAGTGGAGTGTCAAAAGCAACATTACTCAGCCAAAATCATTCCCAGTCTAAATTACAGAGGCACATTCTAGGAGCGTAATTCCGCCCTATACCAAATAACTCCCAAGTCTCAATGTAAACCAGAAACAGTTGTTAACAAGGAGCCATTTCAGAGACGTTCTCAGACACATTCGTTACATCTCCAGGACACGCACCAGTGCACAGCAAGGCTCCCAGTACAGCTCTGAAAGAACTGTAAATCACAAGCTACTGCACTAATTTGCCAGTAGCATTCTACCTGCTTTTTTTCTAATACAATCCACTGGTTTACGTATTATTTTTACATAGCTCAAACACAATTGATGTAAAAAAGACTACACCTCCACCCCTCCTTTTTTTTCAGTCTTTTTTTCCAGCAGCCTGCAGGGTTTCACTTTAGTTTTGAATCTTTTTACTAATTTTAATTTATACTAAAACCCCACAAGATTTCCATGCTTCAGTGATTGTGACTGCAACGAGAGCAATATTAAATGGAGACAGAACCTCGCCAACTAGCCAGCCACCTATGAAAATACAGTAAGTTATGCCTCCCTTGCATGAACCACAGGCTTTGGTTGAAGGCAGCTGTTACAAATCCTTCCAGAAAAGGTTTTGCTCTATCTGCAGCATGCCCACATGCCCTGCCTCCTTGCTGGACTGAACTATGAGCTATAGATACCTTCATTCCTTCTGGATTCCAAAAAGAGAAAGCAGCAGGAGCAGGCAGAGAACATGCCAATGGACAACTTCTCTTGAAAATCTTCAGCTATTGGTAACCAATGGAACTAGCACCGAGTTGAAAGGTTCCCTGCTCCCTACTGGAGGCACAGTAGCAGGGATCAGGACAGACTCTTAACAGTTCCCTAAGTTTCTGAAACTTACAGAGGGGTAAAAACACAGCCAAAACCAATCTGAATGGCTTCATCCCTGGTATGTTAAAAGGACTGGGCCTGCTTTACCAAAATTCCATGAGAACATGATGTCTCATCTTGCTGAGGTCTGAAAGATGAATGAACAGGCTGATCTTGTTCACCAAGTAGGTGTATTACAGACAGGTACCTTTTAGAGGCAACTTACTGTTACATCCACCAGCTCTCAGGTCCTTCTGCCCTCATGACACAGGAGATCTGTTTTTCAGTGATGTGTACCACTACCTGAATGCAGCTGCCCTCGGTGAACAGTGGAAGAAAAACTGGAAATACTTGATTACCTGGAACTATTTTCATTAGAGTAAGGGCATGCTTCCTCTGGGGAGCAGGCAGTCCATATACTTCTGTCTGGTATTCTCAGCAAACCTAGGCTCAAAGCTGGGACATGTACATCAGAGGAACCAGCATCAAATCTCAGCCACTGAAGGAATGTAGGAGGCCTGTACTGATGATTCAAAGATGGTGTATTTTTCCTGGGCTTACCCTGTAAACCAGACTCAAGCAGAGAGTTAAAATTCAATGAGGACGACCAAGCCACGTTTAATACAATGTACACACAGCTCTCTTGTGACGTGGACAAACAGTACTAAAACTAAGAATAAAAAAAACCCTGCCAGCCCAGAGAAAGATCTAGAACGGAACACTGCTTTGTAATTTAATTTTTCCCACCTCTTAACTCATTCCCTTTTTTTTTTGTAGACATCATTTCTCACAATCCCACTATTTCTTCTTTGTCCTGAAAGAGATTTCAAGATTTCCGTGACTGTAAAAATGAAAGTCACTGGGTAAGAGCACACCCACCACCGTCCCTAACTCACGTACTTCCTGACTACTTCCAACTTCCATGAATATATCATCTAAGCGCGCACATGTTCTGTCACGTCTTGTGTCAGGCTGCAGGCAGCAGATAACTGGGAAGACAACCATCTACAAGTTAGACAGCATTAAAAGATACGCAGCTTAATATTTACTAGTCCTTCAGAGCTTCATAAAAACACAAAAAATTCAAAAATATTCCTACTGCTATTGTTATTCTGACTGAACCCAGTAACTTAAGGATAAGCTTTAACTCTGTTAAATATGATGCTTCAGGTACTGAAAGTCTAAATTCCAAGATTCCTACAAGTATTACAAAAGTATCTGAAAGCGTAGAAGAGTGGAGCATCACACATCACAAGATCAAGCTGATCAACTCAACAGCTGAAGCAATACGAAAAAAAAACATAAACAAAACACGCTCCTTCAACCAACTCAGAAGAACAACTTCCTGACGTATAGCCTGGAGGAGATCAAGATGACTATATGGATAAATTCTGAGAGCTTTATGGAAAATATGACAGATTGGGAAGGATTTAAATTCAGCCTAATTAATAAAACCCAGAGAACTACAGATTTTCTTGTGATGGTGTCTGCACGGACACATTTGCAAAAATCAGGTTTCAGACAGATCTCTGAGACAGCACAAGGACTCTCCTACTGCAGCAGGAGATTGTATCTTATCTCGCAGTGACCAAGTGCTCAACTCCTGGCCTCTGTGTAAAATTTTTTACTGAGAACTGCCCTGTGAGACGTTTCAAACACACCGGTGAAACTCACGCTTGGAAAGTGATTTCAAATGAACGTTTTGAGGAAAGGGTAGTTAATTATTTTTCCCTAACACGCACTTCCTTAAATCTGAAATTCCTAATATGAATTAATAAAGTCCAAGCCAAAAAAAAAAAAAAAAAGCTTTGACTTTCATAGTTAGCATAGAATCTATCACGCAACACCCAACATTCACAAACAAAGTGCTAATCTGAACGTGGGTGTGATCACGTCTCATCCAGCCTCCAATTTTTCATTTCTCTTATTTCTGTTTGTATGCGATCCATTCATGTAGAACATCACAATTCTTACAACACTGGTGCTTTGAACATCCGAAAGGAAACCAGTTCTTGAAAACATATCTACGAAAGGGTCTCTTGTTTGCAAAGGAACTGAATAAACTCCCCTTCACAGGAAGCGCTCCTATGCAGGCAAAGCCATCTTCTGTAATAGCAGGAAGGAAGCAAGGATATAACATTGAGTTTCAAACTAATAACTAGTATTATTTAGATTTCTAGAAAAAGGGGAAAGAATGTAAGTCACTGAGTTAGACCTGAAGTTTAATTGCTGGGTTTCAATTGACAGTATTAGAACAAATGTCAAAAGATGGTATCTTGGTAAAAAGTTTATTCTAAAACCATCTTTGAGTCACTAAAACTGGTATTCCAAAGGGAATCAGAGGTTTTTAAAAAATACCACTAATGCCGTTTTCCTTCAGCTTTAATTATTTCTAATTTTTTTTTTTTTCAGTCAAATGAATCAATATATTGGTATCCCTAAATTATTCATCCTGCATTTTGATGGGTTTGTCTATCATTATTAAGTTATGAAATTTCAAAGTCTCTTTGGAATACTAATTTCATATTTATAGGTTTCAATTTTTTTATTCCATCCTATTTCCCTGATTTTTTTTTATGGGCAGTTGCTGACGTAAAATTTAATATAAAACATTTAGTCACAAAATAGTATTGCTTTTATGCACATTGTAATAAGATTCCCCCCC
>VWZK01005444.1:0-10873 GCA_013396935.1 Baryphthengus martii | reverse complement strand
ATCATCTTCTATAAAATCCTGAACATATTAACTGCGATGCAGAACAAAATTACACAGGGTGAAACAGGTACCAGCACAACAGTGAGATTATATTACATCAAAAAATTTTAATGGTCCCAAATATATACTCAACAAAGAAGCATACACTCGGGGGGAGGGGGAAATTATGACACAGAAGTGACCACATCTAGAATTCCACTCAATCTTTAATCAAGAAGGGACAAACAAATCCCCCACCTCCNAAAAAAAGAGGAAACTTTATATTCGGCCCTCCCCCATAGAGGTTTTTAAAACCTGTTGTAGCTTGACTAAAATGTTCAGAATGTACGATTTCAAAGGCAGGTCTCTTTTTATATAAAGAAACTGCTGGCATTCTTAACTAGTGAAGAATTATGGCAAAACCTGCCTTTTCTTCAGAAGTCACATACGTGGTCCAAGAAAGCATATTCTGATTGTAGCAACCGACCAGCCAATCCAGAGTTCCGCTCACAAAACTCCTGCCCCATTGGCTTTTGCTTTTCATTTTTCGTTTGTCTGTCTGTTTTCTTTTCTTTTCCATTTCCTTCCCTGAGAAAAGGGCAATGTGTGGTCCAAGCTGGAGAGCTCAAAGGCGTTAAGTCTTTCCCCTAAACGAAGTATTTCCCCTTCTTCTGCTCCTTTGAATTGGCACTTGATTGGCAGAAATCTGTTGGTATAGGTTGATCTGTGTCTCACACAGTAATTCACAAGAGATTGCTGCTTTGTTGTGGGTTTGTTTTGTTTTTTTGGAAAAAAACATCCTTCCCCCAACTGGTAACGTTCTTCAGTAGTTGCCATTATGATGACTCAAGCTTTGCTTTCTTTGACAAAGGTAAAGTTTCCTCTTTATCTTCATCTTCATCGTCCTCTTCATCATCATCAGGATAATCTACAAGCCCAACGAGGCCTCCCTACAAAGACAAACACCATTACTATAATTAAGAAAGTGTTTGCACATTGGTACTTCACATTTCTATTGGCAAGTGATGTTTGCACAGGATATTGCCATCGTTTTGAGTAAAGCAATTTTTTGAATAAAGCAGAATAAAAATAAATCCTTCAGTATGAATGAAAATTAAATTGTTGGAAAAGTATTTAAATGATGAAATGGAAAACATGGTTTTACCAATCCAACTGGATAGAAATATTTCCAGTTGAAACTTAAGAAAAAAAAAATCTGCTTCCTTTTGCTAAGTGTCACTGCAGCTCTATCTGTAAAGATGCAAATTATTGGTTTTTTTACCGAGCGTAGCTCACTGCAGCAACAAGCAATCTGGAAGCACTTCAGAAACAAATACAGAATATACTTCAATCTGAATTTTTGAATTATGATACTTTTAGAGTACAGTCTGTCTTCACAAAAGCTATCTGAAATGTAGTAACTTAAAGCATTTTTTGTATAATATAACTGAATGAGGTGTACAGATTACAAAATTTAAACAACTTGGCAGCTGAAAATGAAAGAATAAAAACTCCCTTATATTGCAAACGCTCACAAGTTTTCAGATTAGGCAGCTCTGGACCCATGAAGTAGCAGTGTAACTTCTAAAAACTTTCTCTAACTACAGTACGCTGCAGTTTCTGAAATTTAACTAACGTTTAACTACAATGGCAGTTACTGGTGCTTTACTCAAAGATCATACTATTTATTCAGGTGACTAATGATAGACATCCAAACCAGAAAATTTCAGTCAGCTGTATACCAAAACACAACTTGATAAAAAAAATGACACATATTCTAGTCACATACCACACACCACTGAATATACTACACATAAAATAACAGAACCAGATAATTAATGAAAACTCCAATGTCAACAGTTTCTAGTTTGTGACTTGTTACCTTATCTGTCCTTCAGTGCTGAGAAAACACCAGTCACTTCATATCCCTGACTTGATTTAAATAAACTTGGTTTTAGCCAAAAATCTGACAAAATCCAACAGCATCCTAAAGTGTATTTAAAAATGCTGGGTTTGGATATTCACTGCAAGTTAACCTGACTGATTTTTTTTTAAATGAGCTTTCTTCTTCTACCTATGTTCCAATCCAAAAATGTATGTTACTTCAAAAGGCCAGTAAGTCATGCTACACTATTAAACAGTGTTTATGCTTTGACTTACAGCAACTACCCCTCCATAATACACTTTATTTCTTTCACATGTGCCAGTTTTATCATGCTGAACAGTATTAAAAATGGTAACAGTAGAAATTCTCAATGCGGGTGGTGGGACAGTGTGGAGTATGGCAAAATTTGGCAAAATTTCAAGAGTATTTTTGTATTTCTACCTGCTAAACATCCCTCCGCAATTTAATAGAAATGTTGTCTATATTTCACAGTAAAGACTGCTGCAAGCAGCAGCTAGTTGTATGCTTCATATTTAAAGAGTTTGAGCAGGAAAAGAGCTTTTATTTTCTCTTCTGTATACAAGTGAGATCTCCTAAAAAATGGTACAGGCCAGAAAAAAAAAAAATGCAGACAAACCAGACAGTCCATTACGGCTTAAGAAGTCAGAATTCACACAAGCTTGAGAGAGATGCAAAAGCAAATTCCTAGTCCGTTAACAATGAAGTCAATCCACGTCCATTCAAAATTACCTTCGTTGTAATAGCTGCCATCTGAGATGTGCTTTTAGAAACTGATCCTGGAGACCCAGGGGACCCTGGGGATCCAGGGGACCCTGGGGATCCAGACAGATTACTTGCAGATGACTGGCTGGTAAGGTTAGATTTTGTACCACTGGAAAAGGAAAGCTTGAAACTTGGGCTCTGACGACCTGAAAGGTTAGTTTTCAGAAGAACTTCCTTTTCTTCACTCTCTTTTACTGAAGAAAAAAAAAAAAACAAACCCACATTAAAAAAGTAAAAAGTAAAGCCATATTATTCAGTGAAACATTTAAGCATAAATCACTTTATTGTGTGGGAAAAGGCTTAACACTTTATGTACAACTTGATGAAGTGAGTCATCACAGACCCTTTTTCCATACTACTACACCACCTATCAGCTCTTATCATTGGCCAGGAATGAACACTTTCATTCTACCAATGGTATCACCTTAACATTTACATTTGGAATTATCTGAATAAGACACAGGGAAGTATGACTAGCAGCTACGATTGTCATCCAAATGCTTTTGACGAAATTCACAACACTATCTTGTTATCATTCTGCTTTTAAAGACAGCAAAACTCGTTTTGAAGGGGTAGCCCCCCAACTTGGTGTCACCATTTCCACATCTAAGAACTTCAGAACAAATAGATGCAAGTCCTTCATTGCAGTAGGTCTAAAGAATACAAGTTATGGCTTCTGCATAAGCCACATGACATTCTTTTTAGCACTTACATTTTTTCCTTTCCATAAATTTACTGATAGGGTCCATAATATCTTCATCATTTTTTGTTTTGTCAGAAGGGGGCACCACTGCCTCTCCATCTTCCATATCGTCTTCATCGGTATTAAACCACATTTCCTCCTCATCCTCCAGGGTTCTTGCATCCCTTCTGTATCTGTGGTTTCTCAAAATGGAGCGCATGCTGCCGAACAGGAAGTGTGAAAACTTTTGATTCAAAAATCCAACTCATAACAATAATAAAACTTCCACTCAGCTTTCACAGAAACAGCTTACAAATACTGCAAAGCAATAAAAATACCAGCATATCCTTCTGTAATATGAATCTTTGTATTTTCAGTGCAAACATAATGACAAACTCTTCTTTATAAAGAATCTGAAAGTACAACTCTGCTAATGCAGCACATTCAGAATACTTAACCTGTGCAAAATTCTGTAGCTTACAAACAGTGCTATTAAAAGTAATTTTACTACATGTCACCGAGGCACTGCGTTCAGGCTTCGTTTAACAGTTTGCACTGGGAAATAAGAAACCGTAAACCAGAGTTTAGAACTACAGACTTTTTTTTTCGGAAAATACTTTAGAACTCATCAGTATTTGGGATCCGATGTGTTAAAGCAAAAAAAAAAAAAAACCCAACCAGACAACAACCCAAAATTTAACTTCAATATGACTCCAGTTTAAAATAAATACATTAAAAAGACAGCTATCTATCTCTTCTGCCACATCCACCTGTTAGAATTTTTGGTCACTATCTGTACTTTTCATTCTTCAGAGCCCTGGATACAAAGCGCTACTTCTCCCTCCCTATTTGATCTTAGTGTTGGTCTACCTCAGCTCCAACTTCCCTTTCTTATTTTCCCACAGAAGCTGGATTATGGCCTTGAAGGAGAGGGACAGTGAGGTGCACCCTGAAGAACTGAGGGAGAATTAGAAGAGAGGCTGAGAACACTCATTTCATTGCTAGATGCTGAGTCTAACAGTCAATTTCCAACAAACACATGAAACCCTGGACAAATTTTCCATAGCACTACTTAAATCTGAAATTTAATGTTTTTCATAAAGTGTCTGTTACCGGAGTAAAAATGTTAATAACATCATCTAGGTTTATTCTATTTAGAGAAAAAAATCTTGCATTACTGACTGCGGGAAAAATCCAACAGGGTAAAAAGTAGGAAATTACAAGGTATTACATAGGAACAGTAAACGTACTTTAAAAAAAAAAAAAATTCATTCTGAATAATTTACTTTCCGGACTGTTATCCGGATCTATACACCCTGCATCATTTCACACTGCATTTAAATTCAAGTTCTGCTAATCCTGCAAAACTTTAACTTAAGTGACACTCTTTGAAATACTTTTGTGGGCCATGTCAACAACATTTTTTGCCCCCTTCCTTACTGAACTATTCTATGCTAAAAAGTGTAAACAGATTCTTATTTTTGCATTTTCTTATTTCTGGGTTTTCACCTAAGAAGTTACATGGACTGTGACAAGGCTTTGTGCAGACACCATACAAAATGTAGGAAGAAAGTAAAAAATGGGCTGGATGAGCTACAAACCTCTTGAAGCTATAACTTTCAAGTTGATTCAAGCATTACATCAGGTTTTATTTTACTTTGTTTTACTATTTATTTACTTTTATTTTACAGCAAAGCTAACAGTGACAAAAAAACATTCTCTGAAAACTTCTTTGTATATTCTATTTCTCAGTCATTTTGATACAGCTTATCTAAATTTCTACTCCCACAACTAACTAAAATAAAAAGAAATCTGGCATGTGAACTTCTGAAGGAAAAATCCACAGAATGTTAATTCACAAATGAATGGTCTTACAAATCCAAGAGTGGGAATCTGTTGCTTGAGCAAAGGAACTTCAGACACTTGATAGGCTTCCAGTCTCATTACAAATGTACATAAATTTAGGATATGACAAATTAGAATTATTACTGGGAAAATGTTAGCAAAAATGGTAGCTGAAAACTGATCAAGAATTTGAAGCAACACATCTGGAAATCATGCGTTTAATTGAGTGAATTTAACAATGCCTGAGACCCAAGAAGGAGTTTAAACTATTTACATTTCCCACTATCACAGAACAACACAGCAGGATTTCCAAACCAGAATCAAAGCACTGATAAACTAATTAGGGCATTCAGTTCATTTTACCTGTCAAGTTTGGGATTATCTTGTCTTTCCCTTTGTTGCTCAAATCGTAGTTTCAGTCCTTTGAATGTCTGCACATAATCTACATCTTCCAGTGCCTTCCAGTAATTTTCAATTACATGAGACGTTAGTGATTTTATATCTTCCTACAGGAATAAACAAACATAAAGTGACTTCTTTTTATTCAAATGAATCTACTTAATACAATGTAAAAAGTGAAACAAGAGGCTGTTTTTAAACATTCCATAGCAAATTATTTTCCTTTTTCGGTTACGTGCTCAAAGGTCACCTCTAATGAATGGTTTTTACATCAGTAACAATGAAAGGACACATTTTAAATTTTTTTTCTAAATTTGCTTTCTTTAAAAACAAACCTGGATGAAAAAAAAAAGAGAAAAATTATTGACACATATCAAGAAGTATTCTGGAAATGCAACCTGGGTTGTGTGAAAAGGAGGATCATAGAATGTTAGGGATCAGTTAGAACCTGTAGAGTCCAATCCCAAGAAAGTAAAAGATGATTTATTTCCCCGTAACACGGACTGTAGACTCAGCACCCAATCTCATGGAGTACTGAAAGAGCACAGCAGAGAAGTCAGGGCCATCTACATCGCTTAGCTTTATTCATAACTCCAAAAACAGTTTAAAATCAACTTTTCAATGATGATCAGGTCATCTCAGTCTTCAATTACCTTGAGTCCCAACTCAAAGAGGAAACAGGTCATCAGCACACAAAATTTCAAGAGGTGACCAAGCCTCATTTTTCCCTCACCTCCTTACTCCCCTACGACTGTCTGCACCCCAGCTTGGCCCCTCTTACCACATTTACAGCATCTAGTCACAATCTGGATGCAAACAACAGTGAGGAAACAGTACTGTGCTGAAAGCCAAATTGGTGTGAATATTTTGAGACTCCTCATGGAAGGAACTTTGTAGCACTCCATTACTATAATCAAAAAAGACTGGCATCTCTGCTGTATATTTCCATATTCTGTTGAATTGACATTACAGAGCACAGCTAAATTTGAGAGTTTTGTAGGAGCAGTTTCCAACCACATTCCTGTTATAACAGTGATACAAAAGAAAGTTCATTTAAATATACAGTATCATCTAGTCCCATTATGACAGCGTAATTTAGGGTACAAGCAGAAAGAAAAGTCACTTTTATCACAAGATTAAACAACAGAATCATTATGTACAGCAGTGAACAGCACTCACCACTCTGATAAATTCAAACATCTCTATTATGGCAGAGTTCATCAGATTATAGCGGGAGCCATTATTTAGAAATGCTTTGACCACAGGTTCAAACAAAAAACTTTTCATTATGTAACGGTTGTAGAATTCATCCTTCAGCCCAATTATCTTTCGCTTGAAACGAAGGGCACCTGGAACAGAAGTGTTGTCAAAAAAGTTTTTAAGTTGAAGAGAAAAAAATCCAGAATTTCTTCAGCATTAGATAGGGCAATTTGCAATTTCAGTTCTTACAAGGCATGACATCATCAGAAGCAGGTAATACATTCAGCTAGTCTCTGCTTCTCAACAGTATATACTATACTGCGGAAGATTATTGACCTATTTTATCATAAAGAAATCCTCCATCAGAACAATCCAAGTGAAATCATCTCTGCTCACTGAAGAAGTGCTATACTACTGTTTAACTACACTACTACCAATATAAAGACGTATTTTCAGTTTTTTGAATTTCTTATGGTAAAGGTAAAATATTTTCTCAGTAGTAGACCTGGCAAATTTGCTTATCATTCCTATTATTCAAATGTAAGGTTGATAACATTTAATTAAATGCTGTTTGATTAGAATGCAAATGATTTCATTTTAAAATTTAAAAGGACATTTTCTTCACACAGAGTAAAGCAAAGACTTAATTTACAGTCAGTTTAAAGCTCTCTCTCAAACTCCAAAGCCATGCAAGCGCCTGAATGTCTACATGTAAACAGAGAGCATTACCTCGCTATAAAGCAGCACATTTTGGTTAACTGCTAGGTGTACCGGAAAAAAGATTACTCAAGGGTTCTAAAATCAAACTGAGGTGATTCAGTTAAAAATTTAAAAGCTGCTTTTTTTATTGTATAGTACTGCTCAGTCAGCTTTAGGCTTTGTTTCACTGTATGTGCACAATGGAATACTGGAAAAAAGCCTCTTACTTGCCTCCAGAATTAAGTCAACACTGCCATTAGTGTGCTGAGCACGCTCAAGAAATCACCAGTTTGAACAGCAGCACACTGAAGTTCTGTGCAGTTTAACGCAGTCGATTACCTTATCTGCAATTGAACGCGTCTGATAATTTCTGCTAAAAAATTATCAAAACTTACAATAGTTATGTTAGGATATTCAATATTGAGGTATCTTTGCAACTCACCTCTACACTGAGAGTAAGAAAATATTTTCTGCTTTTAGAAAAAGACATATCTACAAATACAAAATTATTTACTAATACTAGCTGAAATATCTATAAATTGGTATGAGAATATAGTAGAACCTATCATATATAATACTATATAGAATAGTAGAATTTCCGTATTCAGTTACCAACTGTCATGATCTGTGAACAGTTTCCTTCCAGCAGAATGCAGATATGTAACACTTCACAGTCACAAAATACTAGTTTATTCTTTAGCTTTCCAACTTACACAATGCCAAGAAAGCGTGTTTGGAGGCCATGAGAACAAGGACCCTTCGGAGGATATCTTTGTTAATGATGTAGTTCTTTATGTGATAAGTATGATGTTCTACGCAGAAAGTTAGTAATTCCAGGATTAATGCCAAGAGTTGGGCTGTCTGAAAATCATCTGTAATAAAACCAAGACAATGAAACATATCTAGGATATTGCCTTCGAGCTGGTAAACATTTCCAAGTTCTTGTATATTCCCACAGATAGTTTAGGGAACACGCTGCAGAGTATGTTTAGTTTTTAAAACAGAAATTGAACAAGCGTGTTAGGAACTGAGTATTTTCCGGTTTAGGAAACCCTCTTAAACTATAGAAACAATTACATTTTGTCTGTCTTAAATTGGTATTCAAAGGTTCAGAGAGTAACTTAATGCTAACACAATCCGTCAGGCTTATTTAACCAAATCTTATTATGACATCGACATGTCTATATCATAAAGTACTGCCCTATATGCAGTGCCTTGACTAAATTTGTACCAAAAATGTGATCTCACGTGCCCTTTAACAGAAGTACCATGCAACAAATATCTCAGGCTCTTTTATTAGTTCTAGGACATAATCGTATCGGTATACACAAAACATAACTCAAATCCTGCCTTAAATTGAGAAACAATAATTTAAATATACGGTAGATTATTTATTTCTTTTTTTAAAGGTGGCGCTACCTTTTAAAAAATATTGTTAGATTGTTGACAATTAAAGAACACAAGTATTTTAAATACCAAAAATCTCATTTCCTATCCATCTGGAAGTCAGCTGAGATAAACCATGTAAATTTAACCAATCTCTTGGAAATCTAAACAACAAATTAGAAAGGTCAGAGAACATTTATGCATCATTTATTTACCTCCTTTTACATCCATTTTGGATGTGCTATACTATTAATAAACAAAGAGTACTGCTGCCAGTAGCCAGCAAGAACAGATACTTCATCAACGATCTCCGCCTTCTTAGTCTGATGTAGAATCATGGCCCTCAAATTCAGTACAGTATTGTGATACATACCCTCTCAGTGGCAATTTTACATCTCTCTTGTAATCCCTGACCTTAAAAAACATTTACACATGTTTACAAGTCTAGGCCACTAAAAAGTCTATAAATATGTTTTTGCTGAAGCAACTGCTGTTCACTTTTTAAATCATTTTTTTCTGTTGAATTTTATAAGTTACTCACATGACTGAATCATTAATTAACATGTGTCTTAGTCTCAGATTAAGCCACGAAATGACCATTGACAGTCCATTTTAAACATGGACATTCAACAGCCTTGATGTGCCCTAAATCCAGAGTGGCATTACCTTTGCTAGGCTTGTCCTCTGTAGTATTGGCCAATAAAGGGGCTGTCAAGACATGCATACAATGTTTGTAGAAGAAACCCAAGAACTCTGTCTTTTCTGTTTTCTAAAAAATGGAAAAAAAAAATAATAAATATACATGTAATACCTACCACCAAATACTCTAAAAAAGCAAAGGTAATTTCATTTAAAGGTCTTTACTTACATTGGCAGTGGCAAGCATATTTTCTGGATCAACTAAAGTACGAAGCAAGCCCATGAGTAGCACTGCCCCTCCAAGTTCTGGATCTGTGTCGCAGATCATGTGTTCTATAATGAGGTTAATGAGTAGTATATCCTAACAAGGGGAGGGGAAAAGAGAAAAAAAAAAAAAAAAAAATCAATTCTAATTCTACTCTTCTACCCAAATCTGAAATTATCTTCTACAAGGGCTACTTACTGAGAGGCTAAAAATGGTGCTCTATCAAAATTTTTTTAAATGGAAACAATGATCAAACAAAAAATGCTCAAACTTAACAGAAACAAATTAACTTGACAGGCCAGTGACACATTCTGGTCAGTGGTTCAACAGTGAGAAGGTAAGTGGCAAAGAAGAATCTTTCAAAGCCACTGCAAAACGGTTCTGAAATTAATAATTTACTTTACAATTGAGTCTGAACTCAAAAAGACAGAAGTACAGAGGTAGGTACTTAACAGTCTCAAAATTCAACTGATTTCTGGAAGCATTTTCTGAGTATAGAAGTTTGAATTTGCATCCCCATTTGGAATACATATCAAAGGTTTTATTTACACAAGCATACAACAGCAAATTTTATGCTATTGAATTTGGTGAGATTATTTTACCTAAAAATATCCCCAATATCTATCTGCAAAAAACAAGAATAACACAATAAAGGTAGAAAATAACATTTACATTTAGGACTCCCTAAACTAAAGTTGCATGTTTAACACTTCACGAAAGAGGACAGTCGTCAGATTCAAATGGCTGGAACCATCAGTGATATCCCCAGTCCCAGCTGCTCCTTTCTTCCAGTACTTTTAAAAACATGATAGTTCAGCCTCCTGTATCCATCATGACTATATTCCATACTTCTTCAGAACTCATGCCATTAATAGAGTTGTCAATATAAAATGGTCATTTCAAGAAAGAACAAACACATTTCTGGGGACTCTCCTACTTACATCGTCGTTCTGCTGTGCCTCCTGCATTACAAACTCTCGTACCATGGATGGGTTGTATTCAACCAAATAGGAGAATATGTCAGTGGCTGCACTTCGTACTTGTGCATCGTCCATACCCTGGAAAAGCCAAATAAAATCAATTGTTTCCTTAAAAGAAAAGGTTTAAATAA
>VWZK01005442.1:275027-289834 GCA_013396935.1 Baryphthengus martii | reverse complement strand
CACACTGGGGGCAGGCCGCCAACGCCCACCGCTGCCAAACCCTGCCCTGTCTCCAGCGGGGAGCCCCGGGGGCGCCCACTGCTGCCACTGCCGCCCCGTTAGCACCGCCCGTGCATAGATGACCTGCTGCTTTGCTCGCTTAGCCAGAGCCACGAAGAAAGCCACATGAGACCCGCGCCCGGCCCGGGGCACGCCAAGCAATACCCCGCCCGCGGCCACCGCCGCGCATGACGCCACTGCACTTTGCTGAGATGCTGCTTTCACACTATCAGGTACAGATCCTTTCTACCATTTTTGTTGCTGGATATTCTACTACACTCTGATTTTTTTATTCTATCGGTTTGTATAAAAATCCAAATGGAAGCTCCTGTCGGGTGTCGGGTTCCGCGCGCCGTGGTATGTGGTCTGTAGTTTGCTACTTCTCTGTACGAAGTGCCGGCCCTGCCGATTACCTCCAGCCCAGAGAAAGCTGTTCACTCACTGTACTGTGGTAAGACGACATTACAGAAATGCATTTATCTACCCAAAGGCCTAGCTCCACTGGGCACTTTAGTTTTAAAAAACCCGTTTTGTTGAACGAGATGTGAAGATACCCAAATAAAGGCAGAATGATGGCGTTTGACACTCCCCAGCCTTAACTTTGGCAGCTCCTCTCCCCCCACCACAGCTCATCCTGCACCCAGGGCAGGAACCAGTGCAGACAACAGCAATTCCCACGCTGGAGCAGGATGCATGAAGGAGAGAGCCGGGGCGGGATACAGCTCATCTGCCTGCTATGCTCCCATACACACCTACAGGTCCCACACTCCCCATCACACTCCCCCGCCGCCTCCAGCCCTGAGCCGGTGCTGGTTTGGGCAGCCGGCAGGACCACGCACCTCACAAGCCCTGCGCCAGGCCCCGGTGACTCTGAGGGGCCAGCCATGCTGAGCCCACAGCAGGCAAAGGACAGGCAGGGAACAGGTGCCTGTGTTGTTGACCCCAAGCTGTGCCCTGGGGTCCCTGAGACCGGCGAGCTGTGGGAGGATGTTCACTATCACTTTATTATGACAAAGGCTACAAGCCACATTATTTTTAAAGTGCATTATTACTCACGGTAAAGAATCACAGACACAAGCCTGGCGTAGTGCAGATATGGGCAACGTGGCAGACGATGCCGAGCTGAGAGCGGGGTTGGGGCGAGTGGGGCAGACGGGGAGCACAGTGCAGGAAGGGGCTGGGGTACAAGTGCTGCTCCAGATAGACCCAAACCCCTCTGAGCCCCAGGAGGACACCACGGACAGCAGGAAGGACAGAAGGCATGGTACAGGGCTGTTCCAGGGAGGTTTCGGCTCCCAGACCCAGAACCTCTCCCTGCCCCCTAAACAGGGTGAGGGGCTCTGGCCCCCTCGGTGCCATGGCAGCGCCGGTCACCTGGCAGAACACCCTCTGGCACCGAGCGCCAGGCTGGGCAAGCAGCCAGTGGCGTTCGTAGCTCCCAGGGAACAGCCCTGTCCTTCATGTCACCTCACGCCATGCTCAGCAAAGGGCACCCCACCCAGACTGCCCCATCTCAGGCCTGGAGCAATATCCCTGCTAAGGTGCTGCTGAGGGACGGCGGCATCTGGGACGTCCATGGTACCTCCTGCCCCCTGCCCCAGAGCTGTGCATGGGGCCCAGCTGCTGGCTGAGGATTAAAGTGCTTTCTTCCTTTAGCATGGAGAGCTGAGGCCAAACCTCACCCTGCCAGAGAACACTGCCCCTTTATCCTCAGGGCCAGGGCCAGAAACTCCCCAGCAGGTTTCTGAGGAGCCTTCCTCAGGCCACCACAGGCAGCAGCAGCTCTGCTGTGCCCCGTTCCAACCTGGGCACAGCACCACTCAACAAGTCCTGTGCAACAAAGGGCTCTGGCCCTGAGAGGACCCACTCTGCAGGCTCCTGAGATTCCTGACAGCTCCAACAAGCGACTGTCCTGACAGAGGAGGGCAGAGGAACCAGCTCTGGTATTGGCTGGTCAGGAGCTGGGGGTGGCCGAAGCCCATCATCCATGGCCCCAAAGCTGCCCAGCATAAGGATGCAGGAACCAGCCCCAGCAGGGCCACGGCGCAGAGCAGCCAACCACTATCCAGCCACTCCACAGCCACCCAGAAACGACACAGGCTGGCAGAGCTCCCTCAGGCTCTCAGATTCCTACTGCCACTGGACTCCTCTTGTGCTTGGAGCCGCAGCCCTGTGACAGCATCTGAAACCAGCTCAGGGCTGCCCCTGCCCAAAGTGACTTTTTGCATAGCATTGCTCTCCCCCTCCCCAGGCATCGTGCTGCGCCAAGCACAGGCAGGCCAGCTCCTGTGCTGCGCCAGCCCTGGTTGGGCCATCCCTTGTGCCCCAGCCAGCTGGGGCAGAGGGGAAACAGCCCCAGCAGCAGCAGCCTGGGGCCCAGAGACTGCTGCAGTCACATCTCTATGGCTTCCAAACCTGTCGCTGTCTTCGCCATCAGGACAGAACAGGCAGCAAGAGGTAGCGCCTGAGACCAGAGCCCGTCCCGGGGACAGGGCTGGAGGGAAGCACCAGCCCTCCTGCCTGGCCGTGCCCCAGCTCTCGGTGCTGGCAGCACCTCACTCGCTCCTCTTCTTCCAGCAGTCGGCAGGTCCCACCCGCATCGCAGCTTTTCTCCAAGGCCCAGATGCCTTGGTCCATGGGCTCCCTCCAGCCCAGGAGATCTCCCGCAGCACAAGGCTCCAGAGCTGGCAGAACTGCTTGCACTCCTGCCACGAGTCTCTCTCCAAGCATCTGGACAGGAAGCAGCACTTGTGACAGACACCATGACGGGAACAGCTGCAGCCACGTCAGCGCGAAGCAAAGATGCCATTGCTCAGAAGGTGCAGCAGCGAGGTATGCCAGGGCTGCCCCGCATGGAGCCTAGATGATATCTGTCTCCCTCTCTATGCCGACGTACTTCAGGGCATCTGCCTGGCTGTACCTGCGAGACAGGGACGTCACAGGTGCTGGAACGGCCTCCTGCTCCCCACAGGTGTGTGCAGGGAGTAGGGTCAGCCCTGCGCCCCGGTCCCCAGCCAGCTGCTCCCCTAGGTACCTGTAATCGAAGAAGAGCTCCTCTCCCGCCTGGATGGCCCTCTTGGCAAAGATCCCTATCCGGTGGTCTCCATTCACCATCACAACTGCAACCAGAGAGGTGACATCAAGGGTCATGCAACTCAGGCCAGGAGGCCTTGCAGGCATGAGGCTGCCCTGAGCAGCCAGCCCCAGGGCCACGGGACCCCAGCTCCTGCCCAGCTCCCCTTGGAGACCCCACTATTCCCCAGCAGGAGCAGGAGCTGCTGCAGAGAGGAGGAGACTTTTTCCAGGTCTTTGAAGTTCTGCTGCTCCCACAGGCTCAGGGTGACCTAGGACCCTGGAGAACCTGCTGCAGCACTGGAGCTGGGCAGGACCCCAGAGAATCTTCCCCCACTGAGGGCTGACTGGACAGGGCCATCTCACCTTTGGCATAGCAGTTGGGGTTCACCGAGTGATTGGCAAAGCGGATTTTATTTCCTTTGCGGGTGGCATCAACAACAAAGTCTATTTAAAAAAAAAAAAAAAAGAAAACAAAACTGTAGTGTAAAGACATCTGCCAGTCAGATGGGCACCCGCTCCCTGCCAAGTCTCCTCCAGCCCCAGAAGCCCCAGGCCAGTTACCGTTGTTGAGGTTGAAGAGGAAGCTGGACATGTACTTGTCATAGACCTTCCCTCGCCGGTCAGCCTCATCCTGTGAAATAAGCTGCAGAAGGAGAACACCCTGAGTGACTCGGTGCCGGAGACACAGAGAGGATCGCCACGAGGAGCAGCTCATCCACCTCTTGGGAACACCCTCCTGCCCTCCCACCCATGGGCAGGAGCTCACTGGGGCTCCAGGGAGGGACAGGGACTCCCAAGGAGCCGCACACGCACAACACGCTCCTCCACGGCAGAGGGCCTGGATGTGCTGAGATGGGTCCCGACACAGGGCGAGGTTCAACCTCTAAACCTGTCCAGAGTGAGCCCGTGGCTATGGCTGGGCTGGGGAAGGCACACTGTCCCCACTGCATGGGCGGCCGAAGGAAGCACTGCCACAGAACACAGCCCCACAGCCCCATGTGGGCAAAGCACTGACCTCACCGCAGTACTCGGAGATGAACTCGTTCTTCTGCACCGACTCCTTGATGAACGTCCCCCAGCCAGCGACATCCGACGGTGCCAGCAACAGATGCTGGAGCCAAGGGGAAAAGGCAGTGCTTACAGATGACAGCCCCAGCACCTGCTGGCACACCCCCACATCCCGCGCAGGCAGCGCCGACAGCAGCGCCGAGGAGCTCTCCAACCTCCTGCACAGCCGGGAACAGCCACACACAGCTGGGAACAGCCATGCTGTGCTGGTGGCCATGCTCTGAGTCTCAACACCACGGGTCAGGGAGTGAAAGGGAGCAGGCCCTGTCCAGAATTCCCTGGTTCAAGGTGACACAGGGCTCCCTGAGGTACTTGACACCCACTAATTTGCAACTTTCTCTTAAGTTTTGTCTTCTCTGTGCAATCTCTTGCCCTGATCAGCAGAAGCCAGGACTAAAACCTTTCTCTGGAGACAGTTTTTACATTGCCTTGCTCTTACTCTTCCTCATGTAACTCCTGCCTCCTGATTTTCACATCCACAATCCAGACTGAATGCTACAGAAGCCTGGGGCAAAGCAGCTGCTCTTCTACACCCGGGGCAGAGCAGCTTCCCATCCATACCTCCTGGCCAGGGTGGCTGTGGGTGGCTGCACAGCCTCTCCAGGCAGCAGGAGCTGTTTCTCAGCTCTCCTGAGGCAGCCACCCGCCAGCAGCCCAGCACCGTGCTGCCATTCATACCTTTTTGAGCCCACGCTGGATGCTGCAGTTCTTGCAGGAGACCACCTTGCAGTCCCAGTGCTCCGAGGCACCGCAAGTCAGGCAGAGGTCCGGGTCACACTCCCGCACAGCCAGGTAGCACGGGCACTGCTTGGTGTTGCACTGGGTTTTGCAGCGGCAGCCCGGGAAGCGGTTCTGACCTGCAGAAACACAGCCCACGGTTTTGTACCTTGAGGTTTTCTGGAGGACAGACAGGCCACGCAGTGTCCCTGTCCCTCTGAAGCTCCTCCCATGCCAGAACCCACCCTAGCAGACCCTGGGCAGGTACAGAACCAAGCCAGTCTGTGGCCAAGGGCCGTGCTGCCCACCCCCCACCCCACTAATGTAATGGAGGTGTCCTGGAGCTCTACCCCACTCTGCTCTGGGCAGCAGACGGAAGCCCCTAGACCACCAGGTCATCAGTCACAGAGAACACAAGACTCGGTGAACATGAGGCAGCTTGGACACCCTGGAGCCCAGGAATGCTGAGCACCGCTCACACCACACACGGGGCCCTTCCCACCTGCGTGGCTGGAGGCACTGGGCTGCCTCTTGGGACATTATGTGCAGCTTGAAAATAAACTACTCGGATAATATAAACATGACAGATCAGTATAGAGAATCTTGGAGCAGAGTTGGCTCCCTGTCACCCCAGAGTCCTTCCCGCCCCAAGTTGTGTCATAACCTGTTAATGACTCTGCCCTCAGAAGCCCCATGGATGGGGGCAAGAGCGTTTATCTCCATCGCAGAGCTGGGAATGGAAGTCCAGAGAGAAAAAACAACCACGGCAGAGCAGCGACCCAACTCCCACACCTCTTGCTCTCGGGGAATCAGCACCGCCTGTGGGCTGTGACGCTGGATACGGACATGCGGATGAACCTTCGCTAACAAGTGCCTGTCTCAGCTGCTGAGGGTCACAGGGAAGCACAGAACAGCTTCCTGTTGGACTCCAGCAATCTGCTCATCAAACTGCTGCGGATGGACAGAGCAGCGAGCAACGGAACACAGCAGCGAGCCCTGGCCCTGCCCCCTCCCCCTGGTCTCTGCCAGAATTGCCGGCTGCTCTCCAGCCTTAGCGCCCCGGCTCCTCCTTACAGTCAGGGTTGCACTGGCAGAACTTCTCGCAGAAATTCTGAGTCATGATGCAGGGGCAGGAGCTGTCACATGGGTGCTCGGGGTGGTCGCAGGGCTGGTAGTTGTACACCTGGGTGGGCGAATTATCTGGAACAGGAGCAGAAAGGCCCCAATTAGAAGCTGCATGTGGCAGAGACGTTTAAAAGCAGCCAGCCTGGGGCTCTCCCTGGAGCAGGGAAGGTACAAACTCCCCGTTTGGCTGCAGAAGGTGGATAGCCCAGCAGTGCCCAGCACCCAGCTTCCACGGGCACAGCTGCGACCACCGGCACATGTCCGCTTTGCCCCAAACAGCCCATATGACTGCGGGGCTACACCTTGAGCCTCAACCTCCCCTTGGGCTGTACCGCAGCACAGCGCACATACAGCCACAGAGAGCACGCCGGCATGGAGGCACTTCTCACGGCACAGCTGCGGCAGGGCTGGCCCATGGCACCCCAGGGAGCCCAGCCACGGGGAGCCACTCCCCCGAGCACTGCTGCCAGGCTGGAGTGCAGGATGCGGCCATCCCACCAGGGAGAACTTGGTGCTGTGGTGAATGGCCACGGACAGCTTGCATGACGTGGCCACGGCAAACGCTACCTTTCTTCAGCTGAATCTTCCTGCAGTGCGCAGCCCACAGCCTGGAAGAGAAGCAGAGGGGGTCTGAGGGGATGGATGAGGCTCTGTCAGGAAGAGCCAGGCATGAGGGCTCAGCACCGCCAGCCACGACAGCTCAGCCCTACCGGCCAGCACGGTGGCAGGAGCCAGGCAGGTCTGGTGAGGCCGTCTGGCAGCATCACACGTTAATAACCACCCATTGGCCATGAAGTGGAGAAAGACAAGAACGGAGCAGCTACAGCAGAAGTTACTCAAGGCAAATGCTAGAGTCAGAACAATGCTGGACATGCTGGGATCAGCTCACAAGAGCAAGTTACAAGTCAGGGAGCTGAGGCCACGACTGCTGCAAGGACAGAGGCATTGGCCCTGCCACCGCATGCGGCACCATCCTGCCCGCTCCCCATGGCTGAGCCCGGCACTGCACACAGCACCCGGCCAGCAGCACCCACAGCGCTGTGTGGCAGCAGGATGTGTGCGCAGATGGGAGGCAGATGGGGATTACCAGGAATGAGCTGGCACACAACACACTGGATCTGGTTACATTTTAAAGAAAAAAACAATCTTGTCCAACACTTGCCTGTGCTTCCTTTTCTTCTTCTGGGATGGATTCATTAATTCGTTTGTTGGCAGTTTTGTTATAAGTGACTCTTTCACTGCAAACTGAAAGACCTACCAAAGAAAAGAAGAATAAAGCTCAGTGTACTCAAGTTGGTTTTATCTAAAGCACTAGCAGAAAGAGCACAAGCAGGCACATGGTGGGGCTCCCAGTCCCAGGGCCAGTAAGGAGGCAGTTCTGCTCCCAGTTTCACTGGCCACAGGTCCCATTTCTCCTCTTGCCCAGGAAGCAGGAGCGCCCGCCCTGCCAGCACACCCGGCCCCCGGTGAGGCCCTGGAGGAAGTGAGAGGCAGGCACAGGGCTGGTTCTGTAACCAGCAGCACTACTGCAAAAATAACACCCATCCCACAAAGCGTTGATGCAACACATTCCTTGAGATTTGTGGCAGAGAAGGAAAAACAACAGGAAGCAGCAGCCAAGGCCACTCTGCTGCCACTGGGGCCAGCGCTGTGGGCCTGCTCTCCCTGGGCACCCACCTGCTTGCACGTCTTTGTGCCCAGCAGCCGGGCGATGGAGCAGAAGTTGTTGAAGTAGGTCCCGTGGAAGACGCGGAAAAGCGACTCCTCGGCTCCCGTCCACTCCACGGGCTCCTGCGGCGTCTCCACCGCAAACAGCTGGGAGGAGGCCGGGCTCAGCTTCTGCTTGGTGGGGGTCTGGCAGCGGGAGTTTGCCTCTGGCAGGGAAGGCAGATGTCAGGCCAAACAAAACCTTCGCGGTCACAGCTCCTGAAGGCAGCGGGCCCCGGCAGCGCCCGACACCTCACACCGGCCTCTATCCCTCCAGCAGCACCAGAGAGGCCCAAGGATGAGGAGGCCACTCTCTCCTCTCCCGCCCAAGATAGGACTCCTGCCCTTCGGGAGCTCGTTCTGCCCCAGCCACCACTTCCCCCAGCGTGGCAGGAGCAGCTCAGTGCTCATCTGTGGCATGCAGGAAGCTCTTGCCCCTGGAAGGTCCACGGAAGAGCCCCCACCTCAGCAGCTCACTGGCCACGGCTCAATGCCACAGGGACAAGGGCACAGACCAGTGCTGCCCGGGCACCTTCCTCGCACACAGCCGGGAAAGGTGTGCGAGAGCAGGGGGGGGCCAAGGAGAGCCCCCACTGCGAGGTGCCACCGTCCTTACTGCTCATACCGCCGGAGAGGACAGGGGTGTCTCTGGGCTGGCATCGTACCCGAGGAGCTCGAGGCCCACTCGTTGCCCGTGTCGCGGTCGCTGTCACCCTCCCTCGTCTCGGCGACGGCGGAAGCCGGGGTGTTTGAGCACGAAGCACCCACTACGTGGTGCCTCCGGCGGCGCCGGCCTGAGCACTTAGACCTGGGGTTGTGCAGTGCAGCAAACTCCTTGGCTCCTTCCTGCAACCAGAGCAGAAGATAAGGCAGGTGGCAGATAACCAGGGAACACAGAAAGGCCTCCCCACACCTGCCCTGGCAGTGAAGTTCTCCTGGCCTCTTCCTCTGCTCCAGCCCTGCAGCTCCCCGGACACACCGTGTCTCAGCTGACCAGCTCCGACATCACCAAGAGCACCCACTGCCCTGTGCCAGCCCTTCTGATCTCTGGCTCTCACCCAGTAACACAGCTGGGCTCTCAAAGATCATTTTTAACATCGTTCCAGCCTTCCCCCTGTACTAGGTTCCTTCCCCAGCATTTTAATCTGGGCTTCATTTTTCAAACACTGCACTGAGTCCAGAGAAATCCCATCTGCCAGCTATGAAATTAGTCTTTGCTGGGGATTTGCTAAAATATGCATCTGGCAAGGTCTGCATTTGGATTCATGCTCCCCTGAATCCAACGAGGATTAGAATTAATTCTGAAAAATCATCAAAGGTACGAGAAGGGCCCACAGAGTTCTGCAGAGCAGGGCTGCCCCAGACACTTCTCTTGTTGCTTTTCAAACCACAACAGAGGAACGTACCAGCCAGAGGAAACAGTCTGCTCCGCACGGGTCTGGCTCGATCTTGGTCTCTCTATTCTTTCGTTTGTACACATTGGGAGTAGCATGAAAAGCTGGAAAAATAATAATTATCTTTACTACCAGCATCCTGCGAGAGCCTCCCCTGACGCTGCAAGGCCAGGAGCAGCAGGAGCTCGGCGAGGGCTGGCCGGAGCCTGGCGCAGTCAGAAGGGCCCGAGCAGCTCTCCCAGCAGTGGGGAACAGGGCGCAGGACCCTCGGCCAGTCCTGCTCCGGCCCGGGATGAGGGATGCTGGGAAGGGGAGGCCATGGGAACAAGATCTGCTTTCAGACTGAAACGAAAAGACCACGTGATCTAAATATTATATCTTTTAATAAATAATTCACTGAGGAGGAGTCCTGTGACTTTCCAAAGAATCTCTTAGACCTGGAAAACAGCAGGTCCAACAGCTAATCGGTATCCAAAAGGCTTTAGTAGCACAAACCACAGGAACATGACTAAGATGAAGTTGTAAGTTCCAGTGAAGCAACAAAACTCAGGGTCACGTCCAGACTTCGGTGTGAAACATTCCTGCCTTTACCTGATGAGCTTCTGCACAGCAAGAGCAAAGCCCAGCTGTGGTGGCACCTCTGGCACACGCTGCCAGGAAGCTCGATCATGGTGTGGAGAGCGGTGCCAAGAGAGGCACGGCCACACTGCCTGGGTCACCATCTCTTTGAGGAGCAAGAGTAGCCATCTCTATAAAAGGTTTCCGGCTCCTGTCAGCTCCCAGGGCTCCATGGCCAGCTCTGGGCAGGCACCACTCTCTGAGACTGCAGCGTGGGCACCACGCGAGGCGAGCGGAGCTGGAAGCGCTGAGGAAAAATGAGGAGAAAAGGGCTCTAGGGCAGCGTCTGGCCAGGCCTGCACTTACGATGCAGAAAGCAGTCGTATTTGAAGCAGCGGCGGCAGAAGAGGGTGTGGAAGGAGTGAAGGGACTGCTCCCGCTGGACTGACTTGGCACAGGGCCCGTCGATGTTGGGGGTGCACTGTGGCGGCAGCACGTTCGGGTCCGACACCTCCGTCAGCTCCCGGTACCTGCTCGACACAGAAACACAGGCGGCCATGCGCCTGCCTCACGTGGGACACGTCACACGGCTACCGGGGCCAGCAGGACTCGGCCCCAGTCACCCCCAGGCCAAACTACAGCTTCTGATGCTCAAAACCCGCCCCGCTCAGGGAGCTGTACCAGCTCAGCAAAGCAACGCGCTCTGCTCAGAACACTGCACTGCTCCTGAAACAGGCTCCGTTCCTGCTACGGGACATGACGGAGAAGCTAAGCAGAGATCCTCTACCTCTCTTTCATGTCATCGGGGAAGCCGTACTCAGGAAACATAGAGGAAATAGCGGTGAATATCATGTCGTTCGGAAATCGCTTCTTTGAACACTTCTTGTTACCTGAGGAAAAGAAGGGAGACAACTCCTGTCAAGCTGGATGGGAATGTGTCACAGATAGCAACTCTGGGAGGTGCTCAGGATTGTATTTTGGGTTCAGGATTGTATTTTAAGAGACAGAAACATAATCCCCTACATGCCTTTTGTCCCGCACCCAGACTGAGGCCCTTCCAGACACAGGACACTGCTGCTTCCAGAGCAGCATAGCGTATTGATGGAAACCCTAATGACTTCTTAAGAACAATGACTGTTTATTTTTCCTAGGACAGGATTTGCAGACGATGCTTTTCTACACCTGTGAAAGGTCCTGGTGTCTGTGCTGCCCGTACCACTATAAACCAGGGAAAACTACCAGTCAGCATTCCTGAGGTCATGAAGGACACATGAAAATATCACAAACCAGTTTGTCCCCTATACAACCAGAACTCCAGGCAGCGCAGGAGAAGGAAGAGGAACCCTAATACATGGAGAATGGGTCTGGAAGGGATCTGAAAGGTCCACCTCCCCCAGCCTGCAGCAGAATCAGATCTACCTACAACCTGACTGACAGGCGGTTGCCAGACCAGCACTGTAAAACCTCCAAGCGCAGAGATCCCGTGGCCTCCTCAGATAATATCCCATTGCTGCACTTATCTTGCCATCAAATGCTTTTCCAGATGACTCATCTAAATTCTTCCTCACCGCACTTTAAGCTGGTGACTTCTTATCCTGTCCACAGAGGACAGCGAGAAGAACTGAACTCCCTTCTGCTCTTGACTGGTACCAGACCTCTCCCAGCCGGTCACCACCACCACCGCGGCACGTTAACGACCGAGAGTGACGGCAGGACAGCAGTGGCCGAAGACTCAGGCAGGGCAGGGTGGAAATGTGACCAACATAACCCCCATTTCTGTGGCCAAACCTACCTTCCACTGCAATTCGCTTTCTTTTCCTCGTGACTGGCAGCTCCTCTTTCCCATCCTCCTGTTTAACCTCTGAATCATTGTGCCCTTCCTCCTCCTCGTCCGAGTACTGATTGAGGGCATTCACCAGCTCCAGGAACACAGCGTCGCTGATGAGGACGGACCCTGAAATCATTTCTGGAACACAGAGAGGTCAGCCACTTTGTGGGAGTGCCATCCCCTTCCCCGCTCCTCGGGGTGGTAAACACATGGCAGCCACACAACACTGTCAACACCCAGAATCCTTCCCTCAGTTTTGTAGGGACAGCTGGAATTTTAACGCTAGGGCGTCAGAAGGGTGGTGTTATCATCTTTAGCAATCTGAGGACAGAGCATTTCCCACTGCCTTCCCCCTCCAGGCAGAGTTTCATGATGGGACAGGCAGCACCACAGGAAAACACACTGGCTTTTCATTTCTGGAAAGATTGATTAAAGCCTTGGCTATCATCACAAGTGAAATGAATTTGCTGAGCTCCTCCCAAGCTCTAGCACATTTCTGACACCACAGAGCATGCCTGTGAACCCCTGAGAGCAAGAGCATCAGCTCCAGAGCCCCCCAGGCCTAGAAGGGAGCAAGATATCCTTGCACACTGGGACAGCAGGAAGGTTCCCGATTTCCTTCCCCAAGAGCTCCCACAGAAAACCTGGTTACTGCTGCCACCTTTTGACTTAACGGCTTTGATATGTTATTTGCAAGAGCCTGAGCGGGCAGTGCTGACTGCCCCACGTTACCTTCCTCTCCATGGACTTTCCCATCATAGTTATTAATAAGTTCTTCAATGAAAGTTTCATCTTCTTCCTTCACCTCGTCTCCCATGTAAGGAATATTGCACAGAACAGTTTCATCCTCCACCTGAAAGAGATCCAGCATGATTCAGAGTCCCGGCACCTGCTGCTCCCCGGCCCAGTCGCCTCCGGGGCCACTCCTGCCCACTGTGACCCGCAGGCAGCACAGCACAGAGCTCGGCCTCCACAGGCAGCTCCACGTCCCACCACTGAGGTTTCATTGTTATCCAATCCCAGCAGCGAAACTGACCCCTGTAAGAGCAATTTGCTTCAAAAGAGAAGAGCAGTGCCTCCAAGGCAGAAACACAGACGCTGCCAAGAGTAATAAACGGCCCCAAAAACATCCAAGAGATTGCATTCGAGAAGAGAAACTGGAGCAGTGACAGGCAAAGCGGTAACACGCTCGCCGCAGGAGCCCAGCCAAAACTGAGGAGCATTCTCGTGCTAACTGCAGGAACACGGACACTGGACCTTCACTGCCATGGCACCACTGACCAGCGCTTTGTACTACAGTCACCGTGTCACACCCTACCCCACAGCTGGCAGAGCCAAGCCAGCCACCAACCACCTGTGTATTTAACAAATAACCTGAACCAGTCACACCAAAAGCTGCATTTAAATCACTGCCCTCACTGCTCTGCCACAGCAACTAATCCTCAGGAGCATCCTTACAACAAGGCCAGCAGGGTGATCCAGTCACAAAGGAAAGGACCTGCCTAAGAGAGAAAGCCTCCCTTTTTTCAAAGGCAAGAAAAACCTTCAGAAAAAAAGAACAAATCAAAAAAACATATTTACTCCTGTGCAATAATGGTGACTCTACCAAGGAGGTGGGTGTAGCTGGGTCAGACAGTATGAAGTCAAGGCTGCTTTATGGCACTCAACAAAACAATACTTTCCTTCATCTCTCAAGCAGACGCCACTGGGAACAAGGGGATTGTAGAAGGTACAACCACTGCACAACCAGGTAACAATTACATACTGACCATAGCAAGACTTCGCGAACCAGAGCCCTCCTACATACCATGAAGTTCTGCTGAAGAGGGGACCAGGAGTACATGATGGGCACCAGTGCCACCGTGTTCAGGGTCCTCATGTACAGCGTCTGGCTTGGGAAACCCGGGAAAATGCTCTCGACAGTGCACTGGAATAGAGGATGGAGAGGGTGGTGAGGAAACTGCCCCAGGGCAGTCACAGTCAGAGGAAATCACACTCCAGGGCAAACACAGCGGAGTCCTGAGCTCATTCCTCAGGACTCTTTCAGAGGAAAGGCCTCTGGGTTTCTCTTTTGCCTATTTCTGCATCCCAGAATAGTGTGAGGTGCGGCCTGACCCCAACAGGACAGTGCGCGCACAAAACGACCCCACGTCCTCACAGTACCCTGCAAAACCCCAGCTCTAGGACGCTTCTGCTGTGCCCTTTTCATCCCCAGACCTGTTTCAGGAAGGGGTGCCCACTGACAGGCTTCATCACTTGCACCGGCTGGACCCGGAGCTTCTTCCAGTCCTCATTCAGAACCTGAGTCTTCTCATGAACCTTTGCAAAGTTGGCCACAAATAGAGCCTGAAATGAGAGAAATCAGCACTCAAAATTTAAGAAATCATATTGAGAACACTAAAACCCCTCCTGAGATTTTGTTTCAAGTATCACCATGTAATCAAGGCAGAGCACTTCAAATGGATGATGCTCATTAGAAGGAATTTTAATCAAACTCAGCATTGGTATAAAACTGTACTGCAAATCTACCCAATAGCCAGCAGCTTCTGACAGCTCCTGATCCCAGCTGACCTCTTCCAAAACCCTGCCTGCCAAGGAGAGGAGGGTCAGAGCAACCTGAAACCACCAGCACTGAGAGGGATCAAGCAGAGAGAGACCTGAAAGAACAGTTGTGGGGAGTCCTCCGGCTGCAGCTGCATAAGGACTCCACTAACAGACACAACAGATGCCGACTGTGCAGGTCAGGGCTGATAACGGAGCGCGATGAGAAGCAAAATCTCCCCCAGTTTACCCAACTCACCACTAAAACACAGCTTATCAATTCACAGGCTGAAGCAGCCACCCGATGGCTGCTCGAACACGACCAGCTGCGGGTAACACCCTCACCTTAGCTCCCATGTTCGCCTGAAATCTCTTGAGCTGCCGGAGGCGCATATATTCAGACTTGACTTTTCTTTTCCAATATATAATACACTTTGATGTCGGAGGAGTGGCAATTTCCATTTTTCTATTAAAAAAAACAACAGAAAGAATAAACATCAAAGAATGGAGAGCTTAATCCTGTGGACACGTGCTATCACGAAAAAAGTCCCCATGGATTTTAAGTGCATCAGAGACTTTAACTCAAACAATATCTGCGCAAATCCACACCGGTCCTATTTACAGAACAGCTCGGGGAGCTCGCGGGCATCGGCGACTACGGGGAACGCAGCCGGAGCCGGTCGTTCCTGCCCTCCGTGGGCAGAGCCCGCAAACGAACCGCGGCCCGGAGGCGCCGATGCCCCCCTGGGGGTTGC
>VWZK01005442.1:249024-261521 GCA_013396935.1 Baryphthengus martii | reverse complement strand
GGTCGCCGCCGCCGGGCGCCGCCGTGCGCCGAGAAACGGAGGAGACAGAGAGCGAGGAGGTGGAGACGCGGGCGGTCGCCACCTCCCCCGACGGCCGGTTCCTCAAGTTCGACATCGAGATCGGCCGCGGCTCCTTCAAGACCGTCTACAAGGGGCTGGACACGGAGACCACCGTGGAGGTGGCCTGGTGCGAGCTGCAGGTAGGGGTGTCAGCTGAGGGGGTGTCAGCAGGGGCAGTTGGACCCTTCTCCGTCAAGTTTCCTTGACATGGGCAGCCTTCGCAACCCTGAGCCCCTCTGCCCGCCGCTACCTGCCCGGGCTGCCCTTCAGCACTCACGGGGCATCTCTCAGGGGCTGGAGCCTGTCCCAGAGAGTGCAGGGAACCGAAGTCCTCCGTTTCTGCCAGTTGTGTTGTTCCCCTCTGCAGCCGCAGGGCAGGGAAGGGTGCCCACAGCCAGGCTTGGGCTGCCCTCGGGACCCTGCACTGTGCCCATCGCTATTGTGACTCTTGGCGTGGGCCCAGGCTCCTGCTTAACACTGCTGCTCCCGGCCCTCCTGCCCGTCACATGCTGTTTTCCATTCGCCTTCTTGCTGCTCGTGCTCCTGGTGCCAGTCCCTTCTCTGGGTGATTACAGGTGGATCCAGGACCGGCTGCTGGGGCTCAGCACCTGCTGCCTCTTCAGCACCGACCAGCTTGCAGTTTTCCTTCTGGAAGGGCAGTGAGGGCAGAGGTGCCCTCCCCAGTGCTGGTTCGGCACGTGTGCCTGTGCCAGGGCTGGAGCTGGCTCCGAGGTTTGCTCTGATAGCCCTCGGAGTGCTCTGGAGCACATGTCTGCAGTGAGCCCAGGCTGGGCGTCAGTTGGGAGCAGGGTACGGCGTGACCTTGGTGTGCTCCAGCTGCTTGTCCTTGGCTGAAGTCGTGTCCGTGTGGTTTCTATGATGCTGCCAGTGGCTCTCTGCTGGGAGCACCTGAGCAGGTGGTTTTCCAGGTCTCTGAGCCATGTCCCCATCTCCTCTCTGCCACCATGGCCTTCTGTCCCTTTTGCTGCCCTGCAGCCTGGCAGCAGGATGCTGGGGGCAGTGGTGAAGATGTTGCTTCTGCAACGCTCTCCACTGCTCATTGCTTTTGATGGCCCTGATCTTGTCCACAGAGATGCACAGGGAGAGCTGTGCTGTGGGGCTCTGTTTTCTCCCATGGGGAGGGGCTTTGGAAAAGTCCAAAGTTTCCAACAGGCCCCTGCCTTGGGGTGGCTGCCGTGCCTGGAAGGTCCAAGTCCTTGTTTACACAGAAAAACGTGTCTTGCAAGTTTTTTGTCTTGTTCCTAAAACCTCGGTGCAGCTGCAGGCGACTGTCCTGGCCGGGTCTGTGGAGCGGCTGCAGCCCAGCAGTGCCAGAAAAGACCCTGAGACAGTGGTGGGTGGTTTGTGGAGGGGCTGACTGTGGCCTTTTCACGAGGAAGGTGAGGTCTTGGGCCTCTGCCTGCCTTTGTGGATTGCGCAACTGCTTGAGCTGGCTGCTGAGTACCAGCCCAGCGTTCCCAGCCTCTCATGGCTCTGCTGCTCAGTTTGAATGCTTGTGAGCTCCATATGAGTCCCATGTCCCTTTGGGCAGCGGAGGAAGCGCCATCCTGATGCTGGCAGGGAAGGGCTCTCCTTGGCAAACCCAGGACTTTCTCTGGATGAGTCAGCCATGCTCGGTGCTCCTAGCTGGCTCTGCATCCCTCCTTGCAGGTCTCAGCCCCTTGTCACAGATGTGCCCCAGCTCCCCTGCACTAGCAGCCGACATGCATGGTGGGGCTGGCAGCACAGCTTGCTCCCTGCTCTCCTGCTCATCCCCATGGTCAGGCTGTGCTGCCCTTTGGGGCCCCTGTCCCCACCCTACTGTGTCAAAGCAGCTGCTTCTTGTCCACTGGGGCTGGATGTGATCCCTGGTGCAGAGCAGGGGCCACGTGCACACGAGGCTCTGTTTGGTAGGACAGGCAGCAGGGCAGGCAGAGCTGGCAGCAGGGCTGGCAGGGCAGCACTGTCCCAGGTGGAGGAAGGGGAGTGGGGAAGCAAAAATGCCCCTGTGCCCCGAGTCCAGGGGGCACATGCCAGCCCCACGACCCACCCTGTGAGTCTGTGGGGCTGGCTTGGGCTGGAGCCCATGGTGAGCTGGAGGTGATGTGTGCGGAGAGGCCAAACGCCTGCCACAGATTGTCCCATGAGCATCCCACGGTGTTTGGGAGATGCAGCAGACCTGGCTCCCCTCCACCACCCACCACCACCCTTCCAGAGAAGCACAGCTCGCCTGCGCCCCAGAGCCCCTCGAGGGCTGTCTGGCATGAGCAGCCTCTGCCCTACTCCTGTCCCACACAGCCACAGTGCCCTCCCTACTCCATCCTTCCCCCCCAGCCCTCTGCCTTCCCTACCCAGTGTTTGACTCCATCCCACTGACTGCTCTTTATCCAGTGTCTCTTGTCCCAAAATCCATGGCCCATGAGGGGCTGAGAGGACAGAAGCAGACTTTTAAAAGTTCATTTTTCTCATCGATCATGCAAAGAATCAAACACTGTGACACAAATATGGGATTTGGAACCGCAAATAGAAATGGTTGTGGTTCTACTCTTTTAAAAATAGATTTGTCCTGTGTCTTTCACAGTTCTCTTTTTTATTGCCTTTCAATTCTGAATGAATACCTAACCTCAGCCCCGACCTGTTCCGGTCCAGAGAGTCTCATCCAGCTGCCTTGACAGCTCCCAGTCCCAAATCCTAGTTCTCGGTGTTGTCCTTGCACTGCCCTTCCCTCCTCCAGCCCTGGTGCCTGTTTTTGCCTATCCCCTCCTTCCTGTGGGACCCCTCTGGGGACCTGCCCATCCCCATCCCCCTGTGCCACTGCCCCAGTCCTGAACGCAGCGTCTGTCTTTGCCTCTTGCCCACGTACTGCAGCCTCCCCGTGACTTGTTTGTGCTTTCCAGCTTTAGACTGGGCGCTATTTCTGTGATAGGTGCTGCGGGCGGCTGGAAAGGAGGAAGCAGGGAGGAAACTGGGGGCCTGGAGCAGGACTCAGCTGTAAATACCTAGCCAGAAGTGCTTTTCCTGTGGGTCCCCTTTGGCTCCCTGGGGACAAGAGCAGCCTGGGCAGTGGATGCTGCCGTGCCTTGCTGGGCTCCTGCGCCCAGATAAGGCAGGTAACCTCTGCTGGCTGTGCCAGGGGCTGGGGGACACCTTTCTTCCCAAATTCCTACATCTTCTCCAAACCCTGGCCATTGCGAGCCCAGCCCATTCTGCCTGTGCTGTGGTTGGAACGGTGCTGTGACTGAGCCTGGTGAGGCCTCAGGGCAGTGCCTGGGGCTCAACCCCTCACTGGCCTGGGAGCTTTGCCTGTCCGAGAGGTGAACCAAGGAGACAGAGGATTTGTAGACGGGGGTCCTGTGGGCTGGGGAACATGAGCGTCTGCGTGCACATGTGCCTGTGAGCCTGCAACGAGAGCACCACTCGCCAGGCGGTGTAGCACAAGCACCCCACTGCTGCCATAGAGCCAGCTCCTTGGCCAGGGGCTCCCTGCAGCTGGAGGGGCTGTGTCTGAGGCTGGAAGGAGGGTGCTGGGCAGTCTCCAGTGCCTGCCCCGTGCCCCATCAGGGAATTGCTATTGTGAGAAATGTCAGACTATGAATGTCCCTCTGGTGAGTGAGTGCCCCCTTTCCAGGCGTGACTCTCAGCCCCACACCATGGGGCTTTTACAGGCTGCCGGGACCCTCTGCCTGGGACATCACAGACCCAGGGCCCTGCGAAGGCTGCAGACTCAGCACTGGGCACTGAAGCTGGGAGAGCCTCGTGCTGCAGAGGCGAGAGCCGTCCTCGGCCACCATGCCCAGTCCTCCCTCCTCCTGTGCTGGCCTTGGCTCCTGCCATTGGATGTGCCAGGCTCCTCGGCAGCCAGCTCCTGGCTCACAGGATGGGGCTGGACCACTGCCACCCAGCTCCTCGCCCAGCCATCCCCTGAGTCCTCCTCCTTCCTGCGCGAGGTGCTGCTTGGAGAGGACATGGTGTCCCTGTGTGCCACACAAGGCAGGGGGGCTCTATTGGCAGCCCTGCCTGCCTGACCCACCCTGCCCTTCCTGCTTCCAGTCCTGGATAGAGCAGCTCCTCCAGCTGGGCCGGGCTCTGCTGCAGATGCTCAGTGGGGAGAGTGTTGGGATGCCTGGCCACGGGACCGGCTGTTGCTTTGGTTGTTCGGGAAGAATGGTGCCAGGCAAGCCCACCACTCTGAGACCCACCAGGCCCTGCTCTAGGGAGATACTGCCTTGCACTGGGGATCCTGCCTGGGGTTGAGGATGGCACAGCAGGGACCTCGCTGGCACAACTGCTCCGAATGGGGTCCTCTCTCGCCAAGCTGGGAGGGCTGTGGCCACCCATGACTCCCTCCCTGCCCCTGTTCGTAGCCCGTCTCGGCTTCCCTTTCAGGTTTGTGGGGTGCAGCGAAGCCTCTGGGCTCCTTAGTGGGGTGTGGGGGGCTGCAGGCAGTCGTGACACTGGGCAGGGCAGCCTGTGTGCCACGCAGGGGCTTTGGTTGCTGTTTTCCTCCTCGGGTATGAAAGGTCCCATTCATCCCGCTGCAGCAGGGCTCAGGTTCTCATCTGGGCTGAGTCAGATCCCTGAGCGTCTGTTAACAGCAGAGGGGATTATGGAGCAGCTCCAGCCTGGCCATGGGGCCGTCTGTGATGCAATGAAAATATTACGAAAGCTGCTTGGGCTGATGGATGGCGGCTGCTGGCCAAGGAGCCGAGCACGTCTCTGGCAGCGCTTGGCGGTGGGTGCACAGGGGCCCCCTGCAGCAGCTTCAGTTCCCTCCACCCCACAAGCGTGGGCTGGATGGCGGTCCCAGCTGGGAGGCCCCCAGGCTCTGCAGCAGCTGGGCCCTTCGGGGTCCCTGGCTGTGGTGGAGTCATCACTGCCTGGGGCTCAGCGCTTGTGGCTGCCCCAGGTTCAGGGCAGGACTCGTCTCCTTCTGGGCCTGTCCAGCCAGCTCTGCATGGCTGTGTCCCTCAGGACAAGGGGGCTGCGTCCTCCCTGCTGGCTCCGGCCCGAGCTCCACTCAGTGCCCATGTCAGTGCTTGGCTTCAGTTTCCACTTCAATTAACTCGAGCAGGAGAAACATGGAAAAACCTGGGCTGGAGCCTCCCCCACTCGGTTTCCCCAACAAAGGCCTCATTGAGGCTGGCCCAGCATCCTGCCATGCCAGTGCCCCGTGCTGGGAGCCGCTGGTGCCCTGCATGGGACAGGGCTGTCCTGGGGGCAGAAGGGCTGCAGTCGGTGGGTCTGCACTGGGTGTGCTGGCCGGCAGTGGCTGAGCCCCACATGTCCTCTCACCTGGGGCTCCCTGTGCTGTGGTGGGCACTGCCTGGGGGTCAGAGCAATGGGAGGGGGGACAGTGGCCCCGGCACGGGGCAGCTTTCATGGCAGGGAAGCACTCAGGCTTCTCGATGCACCATCTGTTGTGGGAGACTTTGGCCATCCCTCCCCAAAACGGGAGAGAGCAGCTCCATTCAGAGCAGAGAGCTGAGGACAGGAGGGTCTCTTGTGAGCCAGAGCATCTCCCTGTACTTGCTGGGGACCCCATGTGCACCCTTCACCTCCCTGCTGGCTCCCACAGACGCGGAAGCTGTCGAAGACAGAGCGGCAGCGGTTCAGCGAGGAGGTGGAGATGCTGAAGGGGCTGCAGCATCCCAACATCGTCCGCTTCTATGACTCCTGGAAGTCGTCCATCAAAGGCCAGATCTGCATTGTGCTGGTCACTGAGCTCATGACGTCTGGGACTCTGAAGACGTGAGCAGAGACTGCCGGGTTGGGAGGCACTGGGGAGGGGGAGGGTCCCTGCAGTGATGGGGAGGTGAGAGACAGGTCTGCCCCCCCCAGCCTGGGCACTTGACATGAGTGGTCAGGTGGGGACACTGAGCTATGGTGGGATCTGGGTGGATGATGGGGCAGGGCTGGGAGCTAGAGACAAACGGGGTCATTACTGGATGTTTGGAGACCCAGGAGCTTCACTGGTACCATCCTGCATGGGGATGTGGCCCAGGCACCCCAGTGCCATGCTGGGTGGCAGTGCTGGCCGCTTGCCTTGGCTGGCTCTGGGCACCAGAGCTCAGGGAGTTCAGATCCTCCTGGGCTGCGTTTTCCAGGCTGCATCTGCAGAGCCCGGCTGAGAAGGGGACCAGGAGCCCCTGAGTGCAAGACGCTCTTTGCCGCTCACACTGTGTGGGCACCAGTATCTGGATGGGCTCCGTGTGGCTACGGGAGGAGGGTGGGCTGTGGCTGAGGACTGAGCCCCGCGGGTCCCCGACAGCTATCTGAAGCGATTCAAGGAGATGAAGCTGAAGGTGCTGCAGCGCTGGAGCCGGCAGATCCTCAAGGGACTGCATTTCCTGCACACTCGCTCACCGCCCATTATCCACCGTGACCTCAAGTGTGACAACATCTTCATCACCGGCCCCACCGGCTCAGTCAAGATCGGGGACCTTGGCCTGGCCACACTCAAGCGAGCCTCCTTCGCCAAGAGTGTCATAGGTGGGGTCCCGGTGTGGCTGTGGCAGGGCTGGGCTGGCTGCTGCCTCCCTGGGGTGGGTGGGTCAGTGCCTGATGGAGCTGAGCTCCACTGCCGACTCCAGGCACCCCTGAGTTCATGGCGCCAGAGATGTACGAGGAGAAGTATGACGAGGCGGTGGATGTCTATGCCTTCGGGATGTGCATGTTGGAGATGGCCACCTCGGAGTACCCCTACTCTGAGTGCCAGAATGCTGCCCAGATCTACCGCAAAGTCACCTCGGTGAGTGGCCCCTGGGCTGGGGACCAGGCTGCTGGCTGCTGCTACGGGCAGGGGAGACAGGTGAGGGGCTAGGGGGTGGGGTGCAATCAGATGGAGTTGTTGGGCCTCGCTGCTCCCCGAAATGTGTCACCACGCAGGTTGTGCAAGCAGCTAAAAATAGTCTGGGCGGTGAGAAGGTGCTGGGCTGGGGCACGGGGCCTGTGGGGTGGCGGGAGAGGCGGTAGCCTGGCCGGACCTTGTGTCCCTCACCCCGCGTTGCCATTGTGTTAATGAGGTGGAACGGGAGCGGGTCTGCCCGGCCACCCACTGCCTGGGGCACAGTGGCTGCCCTAGCCAGTCCCAGCCAGCTCCTGCCTGCTGCGCTGGGAACCTGGAGCCCGGGGGTGTCCTGGCCCTGGCTGCCCGTGGTGGCACACGTGGCCTGGCCATGGGAGCCACTGCTGGGCCAGGGGGCCCCAGCCTGGGAGCCCTGTCCCCACGTGTCTCCCACTGCCGGTGGGGCCGTGCCTGGTAGTGTGGGGTCTGTGGGGCCGTGGCTGCCTGGGGAGCTATCTGGCAGCACCGTGGCCCCACAGAGCCTGGGTTCAGCCCCCAACTCTGGGAAGCAGTGCTGATATTCATCCCTCCAGGGCCTGAAGCCCAGCAGCTTCTACAAGGTGAAGGTGCCGGAGCTGAAGGAGATCATCGAGGGCTGCATACGCATGGACAAGAATGAGAGGTGAGAGGGCCCGGGGGCCCGGGTGGCAGAGCGCACCCAGCCCCACATGCCTCACTGAGCTGTGCTCCCTACAGGTACACCATCCAGGACCTGCTGGAGCACTCCTTCTTCCAGGAGGACACCGGGGTGCACGTGGAGCTAGCCGAGGAGGATGATGGCGTCAAGTCTGGGCTCAAGCTCTGGCTGCGCATGGATGACACCAAGAAGCTGCACGGCAAGTACAAAGACAACAATGCCATCGAATTCCTCTTTGAGCTCTACAAGGACGTGGCAGAGGAAGTGGCCCAGGAGATGGTAGGTACAGGGACAGAGGGGCCCTGGGCACGTGGGGTCCCTAAGCTCCGACGAGATGAGCCCCTCCCGTGCAGGTGGTCCTGGGCTTTGTCTGTGAGGCCGACTACAAGCTGGTGGCCAAGGCAGTGCGGGACCGTGTGGTTGCCATCAAGCGCAAGCGGGAGAAGTTGAAGCGCACCCAGGACACGCCATCGCCTGCAGAGCCGGAGCAGCCGCTGGGTGTCCTGCAGCTGCTGGAGCAACTCAAGTCCCCTCTACCCCCTGGTGCTCCTCCGCCCACCCCAGCCACCCTCAGCTCTGGGGACTCTGTCTTCAGCAGCACCTTCCTCCCGGAGCCCGAGGAGCCCGAGGCCGATCAGCACCAGAATTTCACCTACCGGCACACCAGCTACTCCTCAGCCACCTGTGCGTAGGGGCTCAGGGGGGCTGTAGGGCAAACTGGGATGGGGCGCGGCAGGAGAGACAGTGAGGGTCCCTCCCCACCTCTAGCCGGGCCTTGCCCCTAGCCCCACAGCTGCTTTCCCAGGGCACAAACCAGGGAGGGGGCTCGCTCCGGCCACGCTCATGCAGTTGCTTCTCCACAGCCGACTGCGAGACCGACGGCTATCTGAGCTCCTCTGGCTTCCTGGACTCCCCAGACCCGGCCCATCGCACCTTCTCGGCGGGGGACCCTGCCAGCCCACCGCCCGCCCGCCCCGTGCGCTGCTTCCCCACGGTGAGTGGAGCCCCGCGGGGCTGGGGGGGTGGGTGCCAGGTGGGTGCTGCCCGGGCTGAGCCGGTCCCGCTGCCCACAGATCTCTGACAAGAACGACCGGGTGGTGGAGTGCCAGCTGCAGACCTACAACAACAAGATGGTGACCTTCAAGTTTGACCTGGACGGGGACAACCCGGAGGAAATCGCGGCTGTCATGGTGAGTGTGGAGCAAAGGCCGGGGCGGGGGCCTGCCCGGCTGTGCTGGGCACTGACCGGCCCCTCTGCATCCAGGTCCACAACGAGTTCATTCTCAAGTCGGAGCGTGATGGCTTCGTCCACCGCATCCGGGACATCATCCACCGCGTGGAGACCCTGCTGCGCAAGGATGGGCACGGTGCCACTGAGCTGCCCGAGAGCCCCGAGGCTGAGCGCGGCACAGGCAGCCCGGTGAGTGCCTAGCCGCACTAGGGCCGGGCTGGGGGCTGCAGGGGGCTTGACTCGGCCTGTCTGGGATCTCTGTCCCAGCCTGAGCTCAGACACATCACCGTTGGCAGGTGGACCTGCAGCTGCAGGCGCTCTCGTGCTCCATCTCCTCCTCATCCTCACTCAGCGGTACGTCTCTGTCCATGTGCTGGCCCTTCCCGCCCCCGCCCGACCCAGCTCTCTGAATGCCCGAGCCCAGAGTGTCCCAGCTCAGCACCAACCATTGCCCCTGTGCCGCAGACCTGGGCTGCACCAGTCCCAGCCTCTCAGTCCAGTCCCCCATCTTGCCGCCGCTGAGCAGCTCGCTGTCGGATAAGGACCCCATCAGCCCCGCGGAGCCGATGGCAGCACCAGCACCCAGGGAGCTGCACCCGGCAGGCTCCCCTGCAGGTATCAGTCCTGGCAGGGCCAGGGGCCAGGATGGGCCTCAGAGCTGCCTGGGCAGGGAGCTGAGGGGCCCCAGAGGGCTTGCTCCTGATGCCGCTCTCTCTTCAGGCTCCGTGCAGACCTGGCCCCTCGTCTCGATGGCTCCCTCCTGGCTGACGGTGTCACCAGCGTACCCACAGACCCCGCCAAGCACCCCGGGGGGCCCCATTGCCCCAGCCCTGCCCCAAACCCTCCTGTCCCCAGTGCCACTTCCCACGTCCCCTGTCCCCAGCGGACCCAGCAGCCCCCTGAGCCCCCCTGTGACCAGCACTCCCTGGTCCCCCACCAGCCCCCTCCTGTCCCTGGCCAACGTCTTTTCCCTGGCAGTGATGAGCATGGCCCACACGCTGCTGCCCGCCGTCTCCTCCATTGCCAGCTCGGGTGGGCACCTCTACCCGCAGCTGCTGCCACGGCCGCAGAACCTCATCCTGGGCCCTCCACGCTTTGTCTACCCTGACCCTACCAGCATGGCCAAGCCAGCCCCAGCTTGTGCTGGGACCGGGGAGTCAGCAGGGGCCAATGTCCCCACTGCCAGGGCACCTGTGCTGTTCCCTCCTCCAGCACCGGCCCCACCATGCTCCACGGGCAGTGAGGCCACGGGGAAACCCCTGTCATCGCTCAGAACCTCCGTGCCAGGGAGCCCGGAGGGCAGCACGGTGAGTATGGGGGTGCCAAGGGCTCCCCAGGGCTGCCGAGGTGGAACTTAGCACTGGGCGGGGCTGGGTTATTGCTGCAGATGCTGCCCTGGGATGGGACAGGGAACCTTGTGGTTTGGGGAGCCCCTGGGATGGGGGCAGTGCTGAGTGGGCAATGGGTCCGGGGAGCAGCAGCGCTGGGAGGCAGGAAACATGGGGGGTCTGGGAGGGAGCAGCTGACAGCACCTGTTGCCAGCAGGTACCACCCGGCTCCCCCAGGCCCAGCCACTCGCTCATCATCTCAGAGTCACCAGACCCTAGCGTGCCCAAGGCCCGGCTCTCACCCATCAACGAAGGTGAGGTGGGAAGGGATGAGGCTGCGCCAGGGCACCATGGTGAACCCCACTGACTGCCCCTGTGCCCGGCAGAGGCCAAGCCCCAGATCCTAGGCCGGTTCCAGGTGATGCCAACCAAGGAGCCAACTGTGACCCCCATGGCGCTGGGTACCAGAGAGGGTCAGCAGCATGGCACAGAGCCCCTGGCGAGAGGCTCCCTCCTGCCCGCAGCCCCTGGTACAGAGGGCAGCTCAAGCAGCGACTCAGACTCGGCACTGGAGCCAGTGAAGCAGGACCTGGAGGCAGGGGAGGTGCTGGGCGAGGAGGGCCCAATGGCAGCGGCAGAGAGTGAGCAGGAGAGCCCCGGCGAGGAGGGTGTGGAGAGCGCTCCGCAGGCGGTGCTGAGCCAGGTGTGGCTGAGCTACCCCCGCAGCCTCTCCTACCTGAGCAGCGACGACACCGAGAGTGAGGACGAGGAAATCTGGGAGGAGCTGCAGACCCTGCGCCAGAAGTGAGCAGGGTGCTCTGGGTGCAGCGTGCTCTGTGTGCTGTGGGTGCTGTGTGCTGTGGGTGCTGGGCTGTACCCGTGGCTGCTGGAGGAGTCGGTCCCACCCGTGGCAGGCAGGAGCACGAGACACCTCTCTGGAGGCTCGGCTGCCAGCCCCGCATCCTCCACAGGCACCTAGCTGAGGTGCAGCTGCTGCAGAGCGCCCAGAAGAAGGAGATCGAGGAGCTGTACCTGCGGATGGGGAAGCAGCCACCTCTGGGCATCGTCTCCCCGGCCGCCATGCTTTCCAGCCGCCAGCGCCGCCTCTCCAAGGGCAGCTTCAACCCTTCCCGCCGCAACAGCCTCCAGCGACTGGAGCTGGCGCAGCCCCCAGGTGCCAGCCCTGCGGACCCCGGGATGGGCGGGTGCTGTGGGATGGGGGGTCAGGCCTGTGAGGGGCACCATCCTGTGCTCCCTGGTGCCTTGGCTCAGGCCCGTCGGTCCCTGTAGGCATCATGCGCCGCAACTCGCTGAGCGGCAGCAGCACCGGCTCCCAGGAACAGCGCCTCAGCAAGGGGGTGACCTTCGCCGATGACCTCGCCCGGATGGTAAGGGAGGAGTGGGGGCCGAGCCCGCTGCTGGCAGTTCCCGGTGCTCTCAGCTCATTGTTGCTTCTCTCCCCAGTAGCCACCTGGCCAGGAGTGACTTCATGAACTACCTCAACCAAGTGCCTGCTGCCACCGGGGCAGGCGAGAGCCCTCCGCCACCCGGGAGCACAGCGCTGGGCCCAGGCAGCCGGTGCCCTCAGGCTGAGCCAGCTCAGTGCCCGTGCCTGCCCCAGGGAGCTGGGCCCCAGCGCTCCTTGGCTGTGCCCCTGCTGCAGGGCAGCGGCTGCCTCTGCATCAGATGGAGGGCAGAGGTCCATCCCACACTTGTCCTTCCATCCCCTCCCTCCCTCCATATGTTCTCCAGTCCCTCCTCAGCTGCAGGACACGTACCAGGCGTCGCCTTCCCTCATGGCTTTACTCAGAGCTGCACCAGTGCAGGACCTCCCCATGTCCCAGCCACGATCCGCACTCTCCCTGGCCACCCACCCCACCCTGCCCCAGGACCACTCCAGCCCCTCTCCCTGCCTGGGAAAATGTGTGGGGACCGAGGCCCCCGCCCCAGGGTTTCCCCTGCTCCCAACCACCCTCGTTCTGCTCCACGTGGCCAAGGACCACAGGGCTGCAGAACGCGAAGAGCCCTCCCTCGGCCCTGTGAGGTGACGGGGCTGGTGCACCCAGAACGGCTGCACTTTGGTACAAACTGATGTCTGGAAAATGTTTTCATAAATACGAATTAAATACAAACACCTGTCTTGTAGGATCTGTGGCATGTCCTTGGTGGTGACTTGTGACAGGAGTGCCCCTGGAAGGGTGGGGGAAGATCCCAAGCTGGACTCTGGCCCCAGCTGTTTGAACAACAGGTGCTGAGTCTCCAGACAAGGGGTTTATTGTGGAAAGGGGGGGATGTGGGGGCTCCTCAGCCCTTCCTGGGAGCGAGTCCCCGGCAAAGACTCTTTCCGTGCTGCCCGCAGGGAGCCCCCCCAGAGCCTCTCCTCGCACCGAGCACCGT
>VWZK01005442.1:205398-240403 GCA_013396935.1 Baryphthengus martii | reverse complement strand
TTCCGGGCAGGGAGCCGCCGCCGCGGCCGCGAGCTGATGGGGCCCCGCAGCGCTCAGATGTCTCACCCCGACCGGTCCCGGGGCTACCGCGGCCACCGGGCACTGAGCTCGGCCTGCACCGGGCCCCGCTTCCTGAGAGCTGCTCTGATGTGTTGCTTTTCCCCTCTGCAGGTTGACTCCTTCAGGGAGCGCATCACGAGCGAGGTGAGTGTCCCTCTGCGGCCGCCCCACAATGCGGTGGGGCAGGAGCACTTGGGCCGTATCTTCCTGGCAGAGTTTATTGTGATTGGAGCCTGTCCTGGAAGCTCAGCGGCACTTGGAGCGTCAGAGGTTCAGTGGCCTCATGGCTCTCCTGGCGTTGCTGCGGAGCCAGCAGGCAGAACGCGCCGCCTCTCCCGTTCCCTGCCTTTGGACAGTCGGTTTCCCTGGTGGTTTTGCCTTCGAATGGGAACCTCCTGGGGTTGTTTCACATCATCGTTTGTTCTTCCTCTCTCAGGCTGAAGACTTGGTGGCAAACTTTTTCCCAAAGAAGCTGCTAGAACTTGATGGGTTCCTTAAGGTAAGGTAGACATTGCCCTCGGTATCCTTTTTAGTTTTAAAGCCAGGCATCAGGTCTTTCCCCCTGTGTTTTCTTGTGTGTTTCCCGTCATTACAAAGAGCGAAGCAGGGCCGTTTGCTGGGTGCGCTTGAGTGCTCTTAGCTCTAGAGGGGGTGCTTCCCTCGCCGGTTTTCTTTGTGTGATCTCTACATTTATCTTCCACTCGGAGCTGTGCTTTGGGATGCTGTGGTCTCACAGGGACTACGGCGCTGCAGACGCCTGTCCAGAGCCGCCACACCGCGCTCGGGCGGAGGGGGGTCTCGTCACGGGCCTATTGTTAGATGTGTTTTGCTTTCATCCTGATTTTATAGCTTGACAAGAGGAAGATCTGAATCTTCTGTCTTCTGATTGTGTCTGACGTGACAGAACTTGTTACTCTGTAAATAAGTAACGAATCTGCTTTCGTTTCCAGGAGCCTATCCTGAATATTCATGATCTCACTCAGATCCACTCAGACATGAACCTCCCGGTGCCCGACCCAATTCTTCTCACGAACAGCCACGATGGGCTGGACGGGGTAAGGTTACGCTCTTGGCTGCAGTCCCTGCTTCTGTGAATTAAAGCTGCGTGGCTTGCTCTGCGCTGGAGCAGGGTATTCTTATTTACCAATGGGCCATGGCTGTCCCAAAGGCTTTTAGGAATTGATCTTTTGAGCCTGGGAAGTCTGCTGGAGGTGACGCGGTCCTCCTTTGTTTTTAAAGAAGGATGCTTAGAAACCAGGAGCGTAGCAGAGGCTCTGAAGTTCTTGTTTCCTTTGCAGCACCATTCTAGCTTACAACTAGTTTATGAGTAAAACGTTTTGTATATTTTAGCCAAATATGAAAAAGAGGAAGCTGGAAGACCACGAAGAGACCTTTCAGGGTAAGAGTCCCCAAGCCTCCTGTGTTGCCCCCAACCCAGCATACCGAGCACTGGGGGTGTGAAATCGTGAGAACCCCACGTGCCCCGTCCTGACAGCAGCCGTGGCACGTGGCAGGACTGCCCGTGCAGCCTCCCAGAGCCTCACCTATGGACGTTCCCCTGTGGAGTCAGGCTCTGGCTCTTAGCAGCATAATTAGGCCTTGTCTGGTAGGCATAAGCAGCACTTTCTCGACCTTGGCCAGCAGAGGTGGCTGATGCCCTATGGCTCTGTGCTGGGAGCTCTCCGTGTCCGGAGGCTGAGGCAGGAACAGCTCATACACCTGCAGCAGGAAAATCCCTCATGCCCAGCCCTGGCAGCCTAGAGCTCTCCAGCGTTCACCTCTGCTCTGTGTTTTCTCCTTTCTTTGTTCCCTGGGAGGTTGTCCCTTCCCCACGGGTCAGCTGTAGCCTGGCTTAGTGTCATCAAAGCCCCGGTGGGAGGTGAGATGCTCTGGGGGAGCTTTAGGCCGGTGCTGATCGAGGTGCTTTTCTGCTCTGCTACAGGTACCAAAGTGTTCGTGATGCCCAATGGGATGCTGAAGAGCAACCAGCAGCTGGTGGACATCATTGAGAAAGTGAAACCAGAAATCAGGCTGCTTATCGAGAAATGTAACACGGTGGGTGTGAGCGAGTGGAGCCGGCGGGACGCTGTTGCTCCTGGAAAGTGGCAGGAGCAGTCTCCTCTGCTCTGTAGAAGAGGAGGAGCAGGGTTTGAGCTACAGCGTCCAAGAGCAGTTAGGAGGTGGGTGTAGGGGAGTGGTGTCTTTCTGAGCCCTCGGGGAGCTCTGTAGGTCACCTCCTGAAGGAGGAGGCTTTTCATCACCCTCCTGCTGAGAGCTCTGTGGCACCATTGGGAGAGCCTCCGGTGAGGAGTGGTGCTTGTGCTGCTTTGCGTAGCCTCCCAGCGAGGTCGGAGATGGTCTCCTCACAAGGGTTGTGTGAGCAGGAGAGACCTGCAGGAGTTTATCACGAACTAAGACAAAGGCAGGTCCTGGGGGGCTTGTGGTCAAACTGTGGAGATGTTGGTGTTGGTCACTGTTGTGATCTCTCCACTGCAGGTCAAAATGTGGGTGCAACTTCTCATCCCCAGGATAGAAGACGGGAACAACTTTGGTGTTTCTATTCAGGTAAGGCACCGCTGGCTCTGCCCTGCGGAGGAGTGAGCTGGGCTCCAGGGACACGGATCTCTTGGGTTCCTCTGAATCTTTCATTTGATGGGGAGTCATGGAGCTGGTTTAGGTTTTCAAGCCCAAGCCTGAGCTTGCTGTGGCACTGCTGAGACACGTGCTCAGAGCTCTACAGGCTGGCCACGGTCTCATGAAGCCAACGACTTCTTTGCCTTCCCTGCAGGAGGAAACAGTGGCTGAACTTCGAACTGTGGAGAGTGAGGCAGCATCGTACCTGGACCAGATTTCTAGGTAGGCATGCCAGAACTGACCTCTTTTTTTGGGATCCCCTTGGGAAAAGTGGAGTCCTTGGGAAAGACCCCACCAGATCTTCTAGGGCAACTTGGGCCTTAAAAAAAAGTCTTGGCGCTATTTTATCTGACCTTTAGCCTTTCCCTTTTCCTACCAGATATTATATCACAAGAGCAAAGTTGGTTTCCAAAATAGCCAAGTACCCTCATGTGGTAAGTAGAAGGGGAAGTGGAGATTTATGTGTTATGTGCTGCTGCTTTTTGGGACTCTTCGGGCCACTTCATCACTGTCCTTTTTGAGCTGAGGGTGCTGCCAGAGAAGGGGGACGGTACTGGGGTGCAGGACATCAGGCTGGAGAGGGGGGCTCCTCGGTGGAAGGACCTGCCCTTGGTGTGTGGGAGTCGAGGCCGAGCTCGGGCTGCTCAGCGCGCGTCTGCTCTCTGCAGGAGGACTATCGCCGCACGGTGACGGAGATTGACGAGAAGGAGTACATTAGCCTGCGCCTGATCATTTCAGAGCTGAGGAATCAATATGTAAGTGAAATGCGGGAGCTCGCCCTGGCATCCCGCACAGCAGGGTGGGAAGGAGGGCCCTGCCTGTCCTGCTGCTGCTCTGCCCGGGCCCCGGGAGCTTACTCAGTCCTGGCAAGAAGCCGCCGCCTCCTGCTCTGCTCCAGCTGCTGCGAGGAGAGCCGACCGTTGCCTCTCCACCATCTCCTGGAGGTGCCAGTGTTCACAGCCGAGTGTTTACAGGAGCCTAGCACAGAATGTCCCTCCCACCTCTGGGGGAACCTGGGATCCTAAACTCTTTGTGCAATACGTGCCATTCCTGGGCTTCGGGAGGAAAGCTCTTTTGGGTGTTGGAATCACAGAATGGTGGGAGCTGGAGGAACCTCTTGAGATCGAGTCCAACCCCCCTGCCAGGGCAGGATCACCCAGAGTAGGTCACACGGGAACAGATCCAGGCGGATTTAGGCTTTCAAGCCCAAAAGCAAAGGCTCCTGCAGAGCCTGTCTGGAGGACGCTCTGGCCCTTGTCTTCCCTGGGAGTGTGGCTGCAGCCAGGCCAAAGCTCAGCTGTGCCACTGCTCTGACTGGTGCCTGCTGCTGGAGCTGGACACTGGATGGTTTTACCCCTGTCTGAGTTCCGTTTCCCTTTTTGCAGGTCACTTTGCATGACATGATCCTTAAAAACATTGAGAAGATCAAGAGGCCTCGGAGCAGCAACGCTGAGACCCTCTATTAAGTGTCAACGTTTGAACTTGAGAACTGTTCAGTCAACTCAAGACCGTCATTGCCTTGGTTTGTTACGTGACTATCGAGATGGGAAACTGGCTGGAAATAGTATCGCGTTCTTAGTTAAACTCTAAAGAAATTCTTGCCTAGTTTTGTGATTGGTTTTGTTCAGGTCTCAAGAGCTCTCCCTCCCTCTAGTAACTGGTAAGGAGAAGGCCATGCTGCTTTGGGGTGCCCCAGAGGCTGCTGCAGAGTGAGCACCAGCCAGGCAGGAACATTCCTTCATGCCTTTTCCTGCCCGAGTAGGGGCGACAGGAAGAGCAAGCCCTTGTCTTGCCCCATCTCCTGGCTGGAGGCCTCACTAGGGTCTCTGGGGATGGGGCAGCTGGTGTTCAGCAGGGCAGTGAGCCCGGGTGGCGGGGCAGTGTGGAGGAGCTCCCTCCTCGCTGCTGGCCGCAGCTGGGCCCCTCTGCCACAGACCCTCCGCGCCAAGCCACGGCCAAGAGAGGGCAACCTGCCCATTCTGGGCTTCGGCACTGCCAGGCACTCCCCTCTCCTTTGCTGTCTCCTGGCTCGGTGGCGCCTGCCCCATCCGTCCGGGTCGGCTCCGACTGGGCCAGTGCAGAATGCACAGTGGTGCTTGGAAGGAGGGCTGGTGGTGAGCTCGGGGGGCTTCTGCTCCTCTGCTCTTTGAGCAGAGTCACCTTCTGGGCTAAAACCAACGTTGCTTGTCATGCGTCCCGGTGCCCCTTCAGCAGGAGATCCTTTTGGCCAGGCCGAGGGAAGGGAGGGGCTGGAATCTGACGCTCAAGGCCTGGTCATCTCTGCTCATGGTCACCCTGAGCCCTGGCAGAGCTCCCTGCCGCCGGGCAGAGCGGCCGGCTGCAGCAGCTGGTGCTCAGGGCTGAGGGTGGCGATGCCCACCCGGCAGTGCCGGCCTTGTGGCTGTTCCCCTGCAGAGGGCACACTCGTGTGCCCGCTGACACCTCAGCCGCCAAAGCGTTTCACGGTCCGTTACAAACCCCTCTGGAGATGACTGGTTGTGTTGCGTTGGTTTGTGTGTGTGGCACGCCGCAAGCTCCAAAATTTTCTTATTTATCGTATTTCTACTTGAGTCCCCTATTGAGGGAGTGTAAAATGGTTTGTTTCTGGAAGCTCGCTGTTTCCCGGGCCTCGCTGTTACACCCGTCTATCCTTATTGTGCAGTAGCCTTAATAGTGGTGTTACCCTCCCTGTAACGACAGTGACAGATGGAACCAGCTTCCCCCCACTTCTTTTTTTACTTGGTTTCTTCTGCTTCCACACCGAAGAGCCATGTTGTCTCTTGCTGGTTTCCCAGGGATTCCCCGGAGTGTGGAGAGTGCTGGCCCTGCTTTAGCCTCTTCTGTTGTTTGTAGTAAAGTCAGCTCTTAGTCTTCCCGCTAATAAATATTCAGTAACAAACCAACTGCGTTCCAGCTGCTGCTGTCTGGGAGCAGCACTTCCCCTGGTGTTTCTTTGTATCGTTACCTTTTAATTTGTTTGGCTCATTGCCAGATAAAAGTATGTAAACTTTTACCATGTCAAGAAATTAAAATAAGGTACTTGGAATTCTTTTAAGGTAGCCCCTTGTGTGTGATGCTGAGCTCTTGGGCTGCGCAGGGCTCACGTCCGCTTTTCTCGTGGCCGGTTGCTCCTTCCCTGCATCCTCCATGTGCCTCTTGCCTGTACAGTGAGCTGCACCGCATTGCAGGCCATTACTGTTTCCTCGGGGTGTCATGTGCTGGGCCCGTGCTCTGGGTTTGGCGGGATCCATCCCCTCTCAGCTCAGCGTGTGGCCCTGAGGTGGCCTCGGCTTGGACGGGTGCAGGAGGTGCGCCGGGGGTTCCTCTGAGGGTCTGCAGCTCCCTTGCCGCTCCTGCAGCTGCCACAGCGTGGTGCTTGGGCAGGCACCTCGCTGTCACACCCAGGGCTATGCGGGGTGTGTTTGTGTGTGTGTGTGTGTTTGTGTGTGTGTGTGTGTGTTTGTGTGTGTGTGTGTGTGTGTGTGTGTGTGTGTGTGTGTGTGTGTTTGTGTGTGTGTGTGTGTTTGTGTGTGTGTGTGTGTGTGTGTGTGTGTGTTTCTCGGCCACTCCATGCACGTGGCAGCAGAGGACACGGCAGCAGCCAAAGCTCCACTGCTTTCCTGAGGACCGTCCTCGTTCTTGTTGCGCTTCCTGCTGTGTCAGCTGCACCCCAGCGCATGGTGCCTGTCCCCTAAGCACCTGTCCCCAGCCACGGGGCTGCAGCCTGTGCAGTGATCCGGCCCCGGGACGGGCAGAGCCCAGTGCCCGGGTGGGGACCGGCAGAGCCTCCAGGTGGGGCCCGTGCCCCACCATGGGCGGCTGCCACTGCCCGTACTTGGTGCCTCTGGCCTCGGAACTCAGGAGCAGCCACTGTGGACAGAGCTCCTGCCTCGTCATGTTCCAGGGCCTGGGCTGCACCAGGAGAGTGGAAGTCGAGCTGGAAACAGATCACCAGGGGCCATGGTGGCTGGAAGGAGGATGTTGCTGGCAGGACTCGATGTGATACCACATGAGGGCTCCTCCACCATGAGCTCCCAGGAGGCCTGTGCCAGTGGTCCTGGGGAAGGGCCGAGCATCCGGGAAGGTTGTCGTGGCGGGGACTGCCAGGGAGCGTGGCTGCTTCTCAGGAGCTGTGGGGAGCTTGTGTCTGTGGTCGTCACCCCTTGGTCTCAGCACAATGGTTCCTGTGGCATTGTACATCAGGGCTCCAATTCGCAGGCTCCCTGAACGTCCCAGCTTACGTGCAGCGACAGTTACGACTGCGAGAGGAGAATTGAGGCACAGCTGCCAACATGGCCAGAATTGCAGCCGCTGTGGGCCAGAGTCAGGCCATTTGCGCTGTTCTGTTCTGCAAAAGCCGAGCCTGTGAGATGGGAGTGCTCCAGAGCCTGTGGTCTGGACTGGGGTTTGCTGCAGGAGGCTGCCCATTTCTGCCATGCTCTCCATCCCGCTCTCCAGCGGTCACTGACCCCGAGTTTCCTGGATCCAAAAGTTGTTTGTCTCTGGGTTTGGTTTCTGTAAATTTCATACTATATTTTGCCCTCTCTACCTGCACGAGCAAAAAAGCACCAGAGTCTCTTCCTTGCTTTGTCTGGAAGACGTGGGCAATGCTGTAAATACAGGACGTGCCGATGGGCAGTGCCTAAAAGCGACTGTGCAGCCAAAATAAACATCGATAGGATGCGAATCCTCCGTGAGGTGTCAGACAGATGATGGGCTCACGAGACCGGAGCTGAGTCGTGGGAAGAGGTACGTGCCCCACACAGGTCACAAACAAGTTGCTGCCCTTAGTGAGACCTGTAATTTTTTTAATTCTAGGTTATCTCTGAGCTGCCTCAGGCTGCTTTCGGAGCAGGTACGCAAGCAGTTCAGTGCTGTGTGTAGCCCTTAAAGATCCCTGATTGCTTTTCCTCAGGAAGGTATTGACACGGGTTTCCTGACTACGCAGGCTCAGTTAATTCCTCTGCTTCTTGAAATTTCTACTGCAAAATGGAGATGGATTTAGGGCTGTTTTGTTTATTCTGAAACAGGACTCCCAGAAAGTGCAGGCTGATTCTTGTGTTGCTTGTAAGAGGCTTTACAAGTCCTTAGCTCAACAAGTGCAGCAGAACTGGATGGTACTCGCTGACGTGGCATTAGACACGGCAGCCACGCATCCCACAGCAGGGCAGAGGCAGCACCGAAAGCTTCTCTGGCATCCTTTGTGTCCTGCAGACATGGGGTGTGTGCCGTGGGCTGGTTTGTTGTGGGGGTGTCATTACCGGTTGGGGTTTCTCTTTTTTTCCAAGCCTTCAACGTGCCCAGAGCTGAGTGTGTTCCCACACTTTGTTTTCGGGCGTCTCCCAGGCGAGCTGCGGCGCTGAGCTGCGGTTGTGGGCCAGCAAGGCCTGTGGAGCTCACCCAGTGCGCTTCAGCTGCTGCTGCGTTGCTCAGAACACGACCATCTGTAATTGCAGCCTGGGCCCTGGCTCTTCGGGTCGTAGGCTGCAAAACCAAGAGGCGAGGTCAGAACGGAGCTGTCGGCTCTTTTTATGCTTCCCTAAGGAGTGTCAGTGAGCGCTGTGCCGGCAGTCGCACAGCCGTGGCGGTGGTCTCCCCTTGACTGGGTGGGATTAGATTCCTGGGGGACAGGAGGTTTGTCCTGGCTATGCTCTAAACGAGTTCCCAGCGCTTCCTCTCTGCACTCGGAGGGAAGCGGGTACTGTGTTCTGGGCTTATACCAAAAGGGAGTTTTTCTTTCAAGCCCAGCCCCAAGTGATCCTCAAATCCTTCTTGACTTCGTGGATTGAAAGACTGACTTGTTAGCCAGTGCTTCTTTGCTTCATTTGAGGCTGCTCAGAGGCATCTGGTTCTGCCTGGGGGCCAGTTGAAAGTCATGAGAGCGGCTGTCTCTGATTCCTGTGGCTGGTGCATCGGGCGCAGCCAAGGCTCGTCTCTCCCCACTGCTTGTGTCCGTGCCAGGGAGCGAGCCCCTCCCCTGGCACTGCAGCACAGTCAGTTGGCTGTCACAGCTCTGCCAGCCGGTGGGGCAGGGGTGAATGTGCTGGCCCGGGGTGGGCATGCGTGTCCGTCCCTGGCCTGCTCAGCTGCAGCCGGGGCTAGAGAGGGCTGAGGCTGCCTGTGGTGGTGAGGATAATGGAACGTGTCCTATGGCAACATGGCCTCCTGCCCACTAGTGTGGTGTCTGGTGAGCACGGCCAGAACACTGCAGAGGGGCTGGTCCCGGGCAAGATCCGCCGCCGAGGAAGAGCGGGAGGCAGTGCTGAGGCTGGGGGAGTGTCTCCCACCAGGAAACTCTGACGGGAGGAGGAGGAGAAGGCCAGGGTGAGGTGAGGTGAGTTGAGATTGGCAGCAGGAGTGGAAATGTTGGGTTGACTCTCCAGCCCTGGTTCTCTTGGATGCCTCATGCTTCTCAGCACCAGCTCAGGGACAGGCAGGGATTGTAGCTGCAGTGGTGTGTCTGGTCCACCCCAGGCATCTGCTGCGTGGCAGGATGGAGCACTGTGTCCTGTTTGGCCACCTCGTTCTGCCAAGGCCTTTCAACAGTGACTTGGGACCAGCAGAGAGACCTTCGGTGGAGTGGTGCAGGGCGGTTGTCCAAACCTCTGGTAGAAATCCTGGTGGTGGCTGCTCAGCTGGGGCACAGCGATAGCAGAAACTGCCCTTGGCTGCCCGCTTGGATGCCACAGGTTGGGAGTGGTGGTGTCCTTGAGGGAACTTCTCAGAAGCTGTCCCTCAGTTCACCTTTAAATCAGAGGCAGAAACAAAAGCTTTGTGATCTTGTTTCAGCGGAACGCTGGAGGTTAACTAGCTCATGGTTGTTCAGAAGTGCAAACTAAGAGCTAGTTGTTCACAGCACACTGGGGCCCGAATCTCATCCTGAGCTACATCTCCGCACGCCTGCCAAAGTTTCTCTGCTACTACACAGATATGTTTTCAGCAAAGGCTTCCATGTGGAAGATTTAAAAAAATAAAATAAAAAGTAACTCCAAACCTGGAATCATGTTGCCAGGGAGAATGTTTATAAGGAAGCAGCCTGACAAACAAGGAAATTCGGTGAGTTGCAAAGAGGTGAAATTCTACAGTGTGGCAACAATTCCCAGCTTGTCAGAGCCTCACAGTGGTCCCAGCCATCCCAGGCTGGCGACAATCTTCGTTTTTACAGGCAGCCTCAGGAAGCTGTAGGCTGTACTGAAAAAGTAACAGAATTAAGTGAAACTTGTCTGAGTCACTGGCCCTGCATCTCCATGAGTTCTTCCAGGGCACTACTTGTGGAGGACGGAGAAGGCTGCAGTTGAGAGAGGAGATCTGCCCTTTCTGGTCACCACAAATTTCAGATCTCCTCCCCTAGCCTCTCCCAGTCTTTTGTACTTTCCGTGCTAATCCATCCAGTGCAGCGTAAAGTGACAGAGGCAGCAGCGGGAAACCCAGCTCTGGAAGTTATTGTGAAAGACTCAGGACCAGCAGCAGACATGCACCTGAAAACCGTGCTCATCCTCCTTGTCCTGGCTTTAGCCACCATATTTGCTTTAGTCTGCGTGTTGCTGACCAGAGGAAGGGCCCCCAGCACCTGCCAGCACCAACTCCTGGAGCAGGAGGATACCGATGACGGCCAGAGCCTGGTCTTTGCCGACCTGACACCCGAGGAGATGGTGCAAGTGGTGCGGTACCTGCAGGGAAACCTCAGGGTGCCGCTGGTCGACGCCTCGCATGCCAAACCCTCCGACAACTGCATCGCCTCCGTCGACGTGCAGATCCCCGCCAAGGCAGAGGTGCTGTGGTTCCTGGATGGTGGGGGGGCTCAGCCCCCCCGGGAGGCGCTGGCTGTGCTGTACTTTGGGAACCAGCCAGACCCCAACGTCACCGAGTACGTGGTGGGTCCGCTGCCAACGCCGGCGTATCACCGGGATATCACGATGCAGAAGTATGGGGGGAAGGTGCCATACCACCGCAGACCAACACTGGCTGTCGAATACAAACAGGTTGCAGAGTTTTTGAAAGCCCAGGTGTTCCCTGCAGCTCCATCTTTCATGCGTCAGGTGATGGAGTACGATGGAGCCAGCCTGGCAGCCCTGACATCTGCTCCCCGCGGATTCCAGTCTGGAGATCGGATCACCTGGTTTGTTTTGTTTCAGAACGTGAGCGGGTTCTTTGTGCACCCGGTGGGGCTGGAGGTGCTGGTGGACCACAGCAGCCTGGACATCTCCCGGTGGGCAGTGAGCAGGGTCTTCTACAACGGGCAGTACTACCAGGACATGGTTCAGCTGGAGAGCGCCTACGTGCAGGGGCGCATCCGTGTGGAGAAGGTGAGGAGGGCGCCACGGGACGGGGACTTCTCATCTCTGAAGCCCCGAGCACCTGCGGCCGCGCTGTTCCCCTTGCAGTACGAGCCCCAGGGTCCCCGCTACAGCGTCAGGAACAACCATGTCCTCTTCCAGGCGTGGAGCTTTGCCTTTGGAATGAGTGTGAACACGGGGCTGCGCCTGTTTGACATCCGACACAAGGGGGAGAGGGTTGCCTATGAAATCAGCGTGCAGGAGGCAATGTCGGTGTACGGCTCCAACTGCCCTGGAGGGATGTCCACAAGGTACATGGACGGGAGCTTTGGCATCGGGCGCTACACCTCACCGCTGGTGCGAGGCATCGACTGCCCCTATTTAGCGACGTACCTGGACGTGCACTACCTTGCTTATTCCCAGGTCTCTAGAACCAGTAAAAGTGCCCTCTGCATCTTTGAGCAGAACCTGGGCTCCCCTCTGAGGCGCCACTACTCCAACTTGCAGTCGCTCTACTACGGGGGGCTGGTCAACTCTGCTCTGGTCGTTCGGTCCATTGCCACCGTGGGCAACTACGACTACGTGTGGGACTTCATCTTCTACCAAAGTGGGGCCATCGAAGGCAAGGTCCAGGCCACAGGGTTCACAAGCTCATCCTTTCTCCATGGGGACGGTCTGCAATATGGCAACAGGGTGTGGGAGCACACGCTGGGTACCATACACACCCACTCAATCAACTACAAAGTGGACTTGGATGTGGGAGGTAGGTCTGGGTCTTCACTTAATGTCTGTCATTGTTCTGGTAAACCCCAGAGCTTTGGGGGATTTGTCTCCTAGTCTGCAGAATCCCCAACAACTGACATCAGAACTCTGCTTTCTGACTCTCCTAACCTCTTCTTGCATTGCAAAAAAAAATTTTTCTGTGTATCAAGTAATCTGTCAAGGTCATGGAGTTGAAGGCAGTGGGAATTGTCTGTGAGCTCTGTGTTCAGCCCAGAGAATGTATGAAAGGTGGCAGCTGAGAAATGTTTGTGTTTCCTTGAGGCCTCCTGCCTGGCACGGTGTGTGTTGCTGGAGGCACAGCCAGGCAGACAGGGAGACCCAGCCCTGTCTGCAGCACCCAAGGTGTGAGGTGGCTCTTGCTGTGCCTGGTGTTGGTCCTGCTGCTCCTTGTAACTCAGGAAAGTCCTTTTTATATCTGGGCTGCCCAGCATGGAGCAGGGCAGCAGAACTGGTGCTCTGCAGGGCTGAGCTTGTGCAGCTCCATCCCTGCTCGTCTTTTAAGGAAACACTTGTACGTTGGATCCTGCGTGTGGAGCTGCAAAGCCGCTACTGTGAGCCAGTTAATTCTGCTGCTCCTGCAGAGTCGTGGATTTTGGCGGTGGATCCCTGTGGAGGGCTGTTTGAGCCCAGCAGCAGCCTCAGCTGCAGCGTCCGGCGGGCTGAGCAAAGTGCTGGGAGTGGGAAGCGTGCTGAGCTGGGAAGTGAAGTGGCTTCCCCTTGAAGGCTGCTCTGGGAACTTCAGATATGGTGCTGGGGGCACAGACTGGCAGCTCTAGGTGTCTGACACTGAAGTCTGCTGCAGTAAAAGGCAAGGGAAAAAAGTTCTACATCTGCACAGGACCAAGGGGATTGCTGGCAGGCAGCAGAATGAGTCTGTACCAGCTTAGGGAGAAATTTGGCTCCAGTAACCTGTGCTGGATTGCAGGGAGTACTTGGAGAACTGTGTCTGTCAAGCTGCACCTGCATCCAGTGCAAGCGTCCGTCCCGGCATGTGGCCTCTCCTGCACCTGCCTGCAATGCAGTGGTTTGGGTGGCCTTGAAAGGTGGTGCTGCTGTTATTATGGTTGAGAACAGGGCTGATACTGGTTCCCTTCCTGTAAGCAAGGCTCGAAAGCATGCTGAAATAGTTTCTCTGCACTGCCTCATCCCTCAGTTCCCTGTTCTTTACAGACCCTGAGCTCTGACTGCTGCAAAATGCTCTTGAGAAGAGTTGTGTAAAATTCCAGACTCCTTCCCCTTGGTGAGGGAGGGGAGCCCGGTGCCGAGCAGTGCTCGGGGTCGTGAGAGGGGCTGGAGAAGGCACCCTGCAGGATCCCCACCTTCTGAGCGCAGGGGAGGCAAAACTGCAGCAGCAAAAATGAGTCATTTCCCACACAGGTTTCTTGGACCCTGATCTGAGGCTGTTGTGGGACCTGTAGGGGGAAAAGGACAATTATTCCCTGGCTGGCAGCCAGAATAAAAACATAAGTTCCTCAATTAACATGATTGCAAGTGTGGTAAATTGATCCAGTGCTGTAGTGGTTTGAGCCCCTGCCCAGTTCCTTCTGCCTATGCCTCAAACTGTCTGCCTCAGAAGGGTGTGAAGTGGACCACGATCTCCGGAAAGCCATCCTCAGTTCTTGGTGCTGTATTGCTATCACCTCGCCCGGCCGGGCCAATCTCCCAGGAGCTGGTGGCCACGCAGGAGCAGCTGCCTCACACCGTGACACAGGGGGCCCAGCCCCCTAATCGCTGTTCTCCTGGCCAGGGAAGGTCCATCATGCAGCCAGGAGTACTGAGGTTTCTGTGACAGCTCCTGTCCAAGGATCATATCCCCTGGAGCAGGGTTGGGATGGCCGAATGGGGACAGATGTGTTGTGTTAGTCGTCCTGCAAGTTCTGCCGCTCCTGGTGCAACCGCTCCGGGTGCTGCCGGCCACTTGCTGTTACTGCCAGAGGTTCGGCGAGCGCTGCCTGTTCTTGCTAAGGAGCTTCCTCCCATCGTTGCTCAGCAAGTCTGCCCAAGCTGGAGCCAGACAGGAGCTGCCAGGTCTCTTCCCTCAGGGATGGGAGGGACTCAGAGGCGGCAGAGAAGGCAACAGGGAGAACTGGCATGTGGAGGTGCTGAGGAGCTGGTGGGTCTTGGGCTCTCCTGTGCTATCAGCCTAGACCAGCCCTTCAGGGGAGCAGAGCTGGTGCCAGGGCACCACGGTGCTGAAGTACTGCACCAGCTGACCCTGGACCAGAGGCATCACTGTGCTCTCACACAAGACGGATTGGACTGTCCCAGGAGATGCTGCGAGAAGCAGAGGACCCTCTGGAGCTCTTCATGGTGTCACCCTGTAGTAAAGAAACCCATCAGTAGCTTGGGGAGTGAGTCAGGCACTGTCTCCCCAGCTGCTTCCTGCAGGGTGTCTGGGGTGGGGAGCAAACAGGCTGAACTGGCTGGGACCTGTGATCTCCTTGGAGGCCCGTGCAAGCTCCAGGCTCCCTCTGCAGCGCACAAGCGACGCCTTTACACCCACAGAGAGCAAGTGCATTAAGAGCCTGGTTTGCGGGTGAGGGGCGTATTTTGGATGCTGCAGCCAAGACCCATGTGCTGTCTCTGCACTCGGAGAGATGAACCCCAAACTTCTGTACATTCTTCTGGTCGGAGCTGCAGTAATAATCTTCATTCTCTCCTGCATGCTGCTGAGCCGGGGGAAGCGATCACCCAGCTGCAAATCCCAACCCCTCATAGTGGAAAAGGTGGGATCCAGGAGCCAGAGCCTGGTCTTTGCCGACCTGACACCCGAGGAGATGGTGCAAGTGGTGCGGTACCTGCAGGGAAACCTCAGGGTGCCGCTGGTCGACGCCTCGCGTGCCAAACCCTCCGACAACTGCATCGCCTCCGTCGACGTGCAGATCCCCGCCAAGGCAGAGGTGCTGTGGTTCCTGGATGGTGGGGGGGCTCAGCCCCCCCCGGGAGGCGCTGGCTGTGCTGTACTTTGGGAACCAGCCAGACCCCAACGTCACCGAGTACGTGGTGGGTCTGCTGCCGACGCCGGAGTATCACCGGGATGTCACGGTGCAGAAGTATGGGGGGAAGGTGCCGTACTACCGCTGGACCGTGAGTACAAGCAGGTGGGAATGTTCTTAGAGACAGTCGCGCTTGCTGCTGCCCCAACCTTCCCGAAAGAAGTCTTTGAGTATGATGGCACCAATGTGGCAGGTAGGTACTGGGCAGGGAGCCAGCTCCAAGCTCATGGTTGCACCACGTTTGGCCGGCGGTACAAGGGATCCTTCGCTCACAGCAACAACGGGAGCGTCGGCAGCAGCTTTCTCCATTTCTACCATTTACATCACAAATCTGTCCTCGCAGTTCTGCTGAAACTGCAGAAGTTCTGCATGCTCCTGCCACCTAACAAAAATTTCCTAATTTAATTTTGATTGGGAAACAAATTTAAAGACTATTCCATGTAGTCTTAGGGTGAGTTTTGAGTCATTAGGTAAAAATGGGGGATTGCAAAACTGCAAGAACAGGACAGATGAAATCAGACTGTCAGTGCTATCACTGGAAGAGGAGTTGTGGGGTCAGAAGTTGTGTTTACATCAGAGAAGGGAAGAAAACGAGCATGGTGGTGGTTGCTGGATGTGGATCCTTTTCCATGCACTTCTGGTGCTGACCTCAATGGGCTGCCCTGCCCAGCACTGCTCAAACCTTCCCAGGTGGCCAGAGGTTCAGCTCTGAGACGGTCTTTACGCAGGCAGAAGCTGCTGTGGTGCTGAGGGATGCAGAGCACAGGCCGTTATGCCACATGCTCCAGTTGGGATGGGCAGCAGGTACTGAACACTGTTCCCTCTGCTAGAACCGTGCTGGTGCTGGCTTTCAAGTGCTCTTTGCCAGCTCTTTGCCGTCTTGTCCATGGATTTATCTGCTGTTGTGCCCCTCCTGTTTCTCTGAGCCTCTGTCTCACAACTCTTCATTGTGAGAAGACCTGGATGGCATGGCGCTGCACCAGTTCTGTGATGTGCAAATGTGCCCCGAGCCTGGGCTCTTCCTGGTGCTTTCCAGCCTGCAGGATGTGTGCTGATGAGCACAAACGCAGTACCTGGGCCATCAGGCGCTCCAGTTAATTAGACTGCTTGTGCTCAGAAGCAAACCTGCTCTGTGCTGGGACAAGGCTCCCCTCTTGTCCCTCACAATGTGCAGAGTCCCCGTGGATGTGGCGTCAGATAAGTGTACGGTTGTACCGTCATAGATGAACGTGCACAATGTACGGTCATGGTGCAGTGGAGTGGAGGAGCTGCTCTCATGGGAGGAGCCGGTGCTCGGAGCCTGGGGTGCTGGAGGGGAGGATGGGGAGAGCGAGGTCTGGCTGCAGCAGTGTTCATGGGCAGCAGGGGATTGTGGGGCTGCTCATCAGTGACTTTGCATTTGCTTCGCAGGGGTGAAAAACTCCCTGGTGGCCCATGACATGGCATTTGAGGTGACGCGGGCTCCCTGGAACCCAGAGCAGCAGATAGAGCGGCCACGACTTACCAAGAAAGTCCTGGACACGGAGGACCAGGCTGCCTTCCGGCTCCAGTCGAAGATGCCCAGATACATCTACTTTGCGGCCAACAGCAAAAACAAGTGGGGCCACCAGCGTGGTTACAGGATCCAGATCACCAGTTTTTCAGGGGACCATGTTCCTGAAGCCAGCTCCATGGAGAGGGCCATCAGCTGGGCAAGGTCGGGCTGCCCTGACTGGGATGGCAGGTTCTCAGAGATGCCTTGGCCCCACTGGCTGGGGAGGAATCACACGGGTGTTTCTGGGTGGGGAGGCACTGGGAAAATGCTCTCCTGGGCTGGGGTTACTCCGTAGGAGCTGGTTGTGCTCTGCAGACACTCTGGGGAACTGTTTTTTACCTCTGCCCTGGCCCAGAGGGCTGCTCCTATCTTTTCTCTTATCCTCAGGTACCAGCTGGCTGTCACCCGGCGGAAGGAGGAAGAGCCCACCAGCACCAGCATCTACAACCAGAATGACCCCTGGACACCCACCGTCGCTTTTGCCGACTTCATCAACAATGAGACCATCACCAACGAGGTGGGCTGGGCTTCCCTGGGCTGGAGCTGTAACACCCAGCCCCAGGCTGAGCAGAAGCCCCAGCGGCATCCCAGGGGCCCAGCAACCCCAGCATCGCCTGCAGAACAGTGGGCTCAGCTGGCAGAGCAGCACCCCTGGGGAAAGAGGGAAGTGGGTTTGAATATCCATTGTGCTGTGTATCTGCTTTGGTCAGCGTGCATGAATCGGAGCGTGGAGCAGGAGCTCTTTTCTCCCCACAGAGAAATGCTGGGGAAATGTCAGGAAAATCTCTGCGAGGCCAGAGCTTGACTTGGGGGGTCAGAGCAAGGGCCCTTCTGCTGGATGGACATCTGCGGCCGAGGCTGCGGGCAGGTCTTTGGGGAAGGGAGGGAATGTTTCCCAGGAGGGAGGATCTCGGCATGTGGGAACATGGCCGGCCTGGTGCCTGTGGAGGGCCCCTTCTGCATTCCTGTGACTTTCCACAGCCCCTGTGCAGACTTTGGTCACTGCAGTTTCTGGAATAACCGTGGTCTTGTGGCTCTTTCCTGCCTAGGATCTGGTTGCCTGGATAACCGCTGGTTTCCTTCACATCCCACACTCTGAGGATATTCCCAACACTGTGACGGTGGGAAACTCCATCGGCTTTCTCCTGAGACCCTACAACTACTATGACCTGGACCCCTCCATATACTCACAAGACGGCGTGTTTTTCACCAGTGAGCAGGACTTCACGGCATGTGAAATCAACCCTGTTGCCTGCCTGCCCAAAGCTGCCTCATGTTTGCCAAACTTCCCCCCATTCACCTATGATGGTTTCCAAAATATGAGCAGGCTTTGATGATACGAGACGGTGTGAGGAGACAGTCAGAGCTTGACTATTCTGTCTCAGATATTCAGTTTCTTAGTGAGGTTGTCTAATTCCAGCTGTGCAATTACTTCTCTTTTTATCATTGCTTTTAAAATAGTGCTTTTTAAGAGGGAAGCTTAATCTTCCTGGCATGATGTCAGCTGTGAGTCTACATTATCTCTACCAATAGCTGAACTTGAGTTTGTTGCAGGAGGAAAGTGAGAGAAAGTCTTGTTCCTCTGCTGTAGAAGTAAGTGCTGTGTAGTGCCTATCTCAGGTTAAAGAAATGAAAATGGTTCTGGTTCAGTGCTCTTTTTGTCTCGTTCTTATGGCTCAACAGCAGCGTCTGCTAAGGGGAGGATGCTGGGTCTCTGCTGTGTTCCCTGCATCCATAAACCAGCCCAGCAGTGAGGCTCCGGATGGTTCTCTGGGCATGGCAATGGTGCCACCAGAGGGATGGGCTGGGGAGTCCCAGGGCGCAGACACTGGCACTGAACTCCACAATGCCTGGAGTGAGGCGGGGGACAGAGCCAGGACCCCCCTGCTCTGGGGCAGTTGCTACAGGGAGAAGGTGATGGGAGCAGAGGACACTGTTTCAGGCACAGGTCTTGCTGTCCCTGCACCAGCCCCAGCCCCACAGGTGCCTCTGCGCCAACCAGACGAACCTCAGCCGTGCGGGCCGACTCTTCCCATCACAGCCCGTGCTGGCCATGCTCGCACAAGAGCCAGCCCTGCCCCAGGCCTGGGCCAGCATGTGGGCCAGCGTGTGGGCCAGTGGTGCTGTGCTCAGCACCACTCTGCGCAGAGGAGTATTGTCTCTGCAGGCCCCACTGCCTGCCTGGCTGTTTGCATCTGCGCGGTTAAGAGGAGATGCAGGGAGATGCAGTCATTTATTCCCCCAAGTGGCTGGATCTGTCCTCTCTAAGGTCTGTGGTGGATCACGTCGGACAAGAGAGGAAGGACAGATAGAGAAGCATTAAGTTTGCTTGAAATTATGACCCTCTAGGGGAGGCAGACCAAAGTTGCCTTTTATGGTTTACAGTAAATCCTGGGCACGTCTGAGAACTTCCCTCTGCACCCGCCCTGCGAGCTCCTCCAGGCTGTTCCCTGTTAAGAAAATGAGGGAAAAAATCCAAACCCAACCAAACCCAGCCCCTTCTGTCAGCAAGTTGCTGGGAGGATTCCGCAGCTGGAAACCTGCCCTGCCAGACTGTGGGAGCTCACAGAGCCTCAGCAGACATGAACGTGAAAACTGTGCTCATCCTCCTCGTCCTGGCTTTAGCCACCATATTTGCTTTAGTCTGCGTGTTGCTGACCAGAGGAAGGGCCCCCAGCACCTGCCAGCACCAACCCCTGGAGCAGGAGGATACTGATGACGGCCAGAGCCTGGTCTTTGCCGACCTGACACCCAAGGAGATGGCGCAAGTGGTGCGGTACCTGCAGGGAAACCTCAGGGTGCCGCTGGTCGACGCCTCGCATGCCAAACCCTCCGACAACTGCATCGCCTCCGTCGACGTGCAGATCCCCGCCAAGGCAGAGGTGCTGTGGTTCCTGGATGGTGGGGGGGCTCAGCCCCCCCGGGAGGCGCTGGCTGTGCTGTACTTTGGGAACCAGCCAGACCCCAACGTCACCGAGTACGTGGTGGGTCCGCTGCCAACGCCGGCGTATCACCGGGATGTCACGGTGCAGAAGTATGGGGGGAAGGTGCCATACCACCGCAGACCCGTTACGGGCAAGGAGTATGTTGATATCAACACCCTCATCCAGCGAGAGCTGAGAAAGGCACCGCGTTTCCTCACTGCCTGCTGCGGGTCTGATGGGACTGACCTGGCCATCCTCACAACAGCCCCACGGGGCTTCAGGTCTGGCGACCACACGACCTGATTTGTTCTCTTCCAGAGTGTGGCTGGCACCGGCTACTACCTCTCACCGGTGGGGCTGGAGGTGCTGGTGGAGCACAGGAATCTCCACATTTCCTGCTGGCAACTGTGTCAAGTCTTCTACAACAGGCAGTACTTCGGCAGCACAGGATCTGGAGGATGCGTTTGTGGCTGACCTGCTGGAGGTTGTCAGGCTCAAGAAGCCTCTGGCTGAAACAGTGCTGGGCTCGATGAGACCCCGGCATCCACCCGGCTTCCCAGGTCCACTGCATTATGAACCCCAGGGGCCCCGCTACAGTGTCAGGAACAACTGCGTCACCTTCCAAGGCTGGAGCATTGCCTTCGGCATGAACCCAAACTCTGGCCTGCGCCTGTTTGACATCCAGTACCGCGGAAAGAGGATTGTCTATGAGCTGAGTCTCCAGGAAGCCTTAGCCCTGTACGGCTCCAACTGCCCTGGTGGCATGTCCACCTGGTACCTCGATGGCAGCTTCGGCATCAGCAGGTTTTCCTACGAGCTCGTCCAAGGCCTCGACTGTCCCTACATGGCGACCTATTTGGACCGGCACTACATAGTGGAGTCAGAAACTCCCCAAACCAACCAAAACTCACTTTGCATTTTTGAGCATGATGCTGCCCTCCCTCTGCGACGCCACTTCTCTGATTCACAGTCTTTTTACTACGGCGGGATGCGGAAAAACACCCTGGTTATCCGTGCCATCTCCACTCTCATCAACCAAGACTACATCTGGGACTTCATGTTCCATGACAGTGGGGCCATGGAGGTCCGGGTGCATGCCACCGGCTACATCAGCTCCTCCTTCCTCCACGGCCAAGGCACCAACTACGGCAACAGAGTTGGGCCCCACACACTGGGGACAATGCACCTCCACCACATGGACTACAAGGTGGACCTGGATGTGGGCAGTAGGTCTGGGCGCCTTTGTGCGTGGCTGCAGTTCACTGTGGGCTGTGGCTTTGTCCAGTTTGTGGAGCTTGAGAGGGTTTTCCCTTCTGCTTCATAGGGCAGCTGAACTCCCTGGAGACCCAGGATATGGAGTACGAGCTTGTGAAAGTACCCTGGAGCACGCAGAACATCATCGAGCGGCTGCGCCTCCGCAGGAAAAGGGTGACAAGGGAGGCGGCATTCCCCCTCAACACTCCCATGCCCTGCTACCTCTCCTTTGCGAGCCCCATTCCCAACAAGCGGGGGCATCCGCGCAGCTACCGGATCCAGATCGTGAGCTCTGCTGGGGAGCACCTGCCCACCAGCAGCCCCATGGAGAGGTCCATCAGCTGGGGCAGGTGAGTGTCGGGGCTGGGTGGCGTGGTCCCCCTCCCATTCTCCTCCCTCCCTGTCCCTGGCTGGAGGGGTGGCTGCTGCCTCCCCACAAATCTGTGTCAGGGTGCAGGGAAGGGTTAAACAGAGAATATTTGTATTTTCTGGCTCTGAAAATGCCTTGAAAAGTTGCTCAATAACGTCTGTTCAGAGTAGTTCAGAGGCAGGAATCTGACCCCAGATAAGATTAATTTAGGGCAATCAGATGTGTTTTTCTCTGTGAGAGCAACCAGGCTATAGGACGAGTTCCCAGGGGAAGTTCTGGCATTCCCAGATCTTGACATCTTTACATGAAGACAGAATGTCTTTTGGAAAATGCTTGGGATAAACACAGAACTGGCTTATGGCCAGGGAAAGATGGAGCATCTCACGGGCTGGGAGAGGTTGGAAGAGTTGGATGCGGTCGTGCCTGAAGTGAGCATGCTGGGCAGCCAGCAGCAGCCTCTGCTCCTGGACACGGTTATGTTTCCTGCCGTGCTGGAGTGGCCGCGGACAGCAAAAGATCCCCCTGTCAGTACCTTCCAGCCCTTTCCCTCCCTGACCCAGCACAGGCCGGGTGCCTTGGCACACACCAGTCATGCAGCCAGCCCCAGTTTGGTGGCGCACTCCCAGGGCGATGCTGTGGTCGCCCTGCCCAGTGTCAGGGACAAGCCCCGCTGCTCCCTGTGCTGGCAGGTACCAGCTGGCCGTCACCCAGCAGAAGGAGGAAGAGCCCACCAGCACCAGCATCTACAACCAGAACAACCCCTGGACGCCCACCGTCGCCTTTGCCAACTTCATCAACAATGAGACCATCACCAACGAGGTCAGTCAGGGTCTTCTGGGCAGAGGGGAGCCAAGCACCACGGGCATCATCCCAGCTGCTGCCCCAGCCAGAGGCTTCACCTGTCCCATGGCCAAACTGGGTGCTTGCCAGGCTGGAATGGTCCCGCTCGACCTGACAGGGTGCCTGGCTCTCCTCCCACCCAGGACCTGGTCGCCTGGATCTGTGTGGGGTTCCTACATGTTCCCCATTCCGAAGATGTCCCCAACACAGTGACCGTGGGGAATGGTGTTGGCTTTTTCCTGAGGCCCTACAACTACTTTGATGAGGATCCCTTGGTGGACTCGCCCGATGGCGTCTACTTCAGCAGCGAGCAGAACGCTGGGGCATGTGGGGCCAATCCCCTTGCCTGACTTCCCCTCACTGCCTCCTGTGCCCCCTGCCCACCCCCCTTCCACTATGGGGGCTTCCTCAATCTCAGCCTGGCACCGCCTCCTGGCGGGGTCTGATGGGGCCACCGCTGCCCCCATCCCTGCCCTGCAGGTGGTCTGTGCCCAGCCATCAGGCACATCCTTGGAGGGGCTCGGCCCCACCGCCAGGACCTGCCCTCTCCACAGCTGGGGCATTGCGTGCTCAGGGACAGGCTTTCAAAGGAGCTTGGTTATCGCTTTGGCACCATGACACTGCCAAAGACAGACTCAAAGCCTCTGAAGAACAGTCCCCAGGAGGGATTTTTGAAGACTACATCCAGGATGCCACCAAAAGTGCTGTGGGGTGCCCACAGCCACTCTCCTCCTCTGGGACTGGGGCTCCAGCTGCCTCCCCAAGGTAGGTGGGTGCATGCTGGGCCATGTGCTGGCCGATGCCATCCTGCCCACCGAGGTTTGGCCCAGGGTGGCAAGAGTGGGTGGTGCAACGGCTGCTGTGGACCAGCTGCAGCCCGGCGTGTTGGGCCACAGGGAGCCAGCAGCTCCAGGACGCCTGAAATTTCACACCGGTCCTGCAGCTGCTGCAGCTCCAGCACTGCTGGGGCCAAGGTGATCCTGAGCTCTGCCTGCTGTGCCGCTGCCAAGCTCTGGGGATGGGGATGGTGCACTGAGCTGCACTGGGAGCATGCTGCAGGGCTGTGGGACAAGCAGTCCCCAGACTGAACTGCACCATGTCCACCTTTCCCCAATAAACAGACACTTGGCTGCTTTTTCTGAACCAACTGTTGTGTAGCTTATGGGTGCTGCTGTGCCTGGTGACCAGATGGTACTGTGGGCATTCATGCCCTGTAACAGACAGTCTGAGAGCCACTGACTTGGTGCGGTGCCCGGTGTGACTGCACGAGTGTGCCCTGGCCATGCTCTTGGGCCTCAGGTGCTGGCAGGAGGCTCTTGACAGGGAATATGGGACAAACAAAGGAGTTAATGTGTAACGGCTGTACCGAGCCGCTTTAATCGGGTCTGGCCTTGGCTGCTGCCCAGCACGCTCAGTCCCCACCGGCATGGGGACCCTTGCTCCTTTTCCCTCAGCTGCGTGCACAGCCCTGGGCTGCAGGATCCTGCAGCCTCTGGAGCCCATCCTCCCTGCACCTGGCTGGGCTGGGTCACCGAGGGGCTTGGTGAGGGCGGTTCTCCTCCAGCCTTGCAGCCCGGCCCTGACACGTGGCTGCAGATGCCAAGCGCTGACCAGCATGGCCCCAGGTGCATGGTGGGCACTGGTCCCTCTGACCTCTCACCGTGGGTTTGCCCAGGGCTATGCTGTGATGGGCTCAAGCCCCTGGGGTGACAGCAGGATCATTTCCCAGGGCTTGAGGGGAGCAGGCAGGACTCTCCCCGTGAGGGGAAGGTCACAGCCGGTGGCCTCCCTGCCTGACACCACGTGCCCGCGTGTTTGTGAACGCTGTCTGGACTCTGCCCGCCTGCTGACGCAGCTCGCTGCCCGTCGCCTGCCCCTGGGCCTTGCAGTGTGCTGGGAACTTTCTGGATGAGACACAGGCATGGCGTGAGGTACAGTACATTACACTGCACACCCACGTGTGCTGTGCCTCCCACAGCTGCGTCCGGTGCCTTGGGAATCGCAGGACACCGTGTTTTGGAGCTGGCTGCTGCCAACACAGCTGGGCTGCCAGCTGAGTCTGATCCCAGGGGCACAGCCCCGGCCAGCGGTGCTGCCGGCGTGGCTGCCCTGTGTGGGGGACCAGCTGCAGCCTGGCATGGCACTCCCAGAGCTGGAGGGAGGAGGTGGCTGCTCCCGCCCTGTTTCCTGGCCTCTCCCAGCTGTGGCCTCAGTTTTCCTATAGTGATACTTTCCAAGGAAACTGCCACATGCAAGTCCTCATCCCCCAAAACCTTTTGCCCCCATTTTCTGCTGTGAAATCTCTCAGGGAGCATTTATTGCTGACTGTTTCCAAATATTTTTGAGGTGGAAGCCAAGTGTGTTGCATTCCTTCATGCTGGCCAAAGCCACTCTCAGTTGAGGACCCTGGGAATGAGCAGTTGGGGAGTTTGTTTTGCAAGAGCAATTCCATTTCTGTGCAAACTTCTGCTTTGTTGTTTTTTTTTTCTGTAGGTTGGAAGCTCAGACCAGGGGCTGGGACACCTGGATCCATCTCCTCTGGGTTCAGTCAGACCAGGCTGGGAGGGATGGGGAGGAGAAGTCCTGGGCAAGGATGCGCCTGTGGCCAGGGCTGATCCTGAAGCACTTGCACCACTTCTCTCCCGGGCAGTCGGCTTTCCTCTCCTTCATGTGCATTTCCAGTTCACTGATGGCAACTGGGAAAGTGCCACTCAGCAGGCCCACTGTGAGCCCCTGGGGCTCCTCTGGCTTCACTCTCTGGCACAGTGAGGCTGCTCCAGCAGCACTCCATCCCCAGGGACAGAGCTGGATCCGGCCAGCCAAGGCCAAGGGTGCTGAGCTACAGGAGCAGCACGTGCTGGTATCCCAGGGAGGGAGTTTGCTGTTGCTTTCCTGTTGGACCCCACAGGGCTCTGTGCAGGCAAAGGGGCAGGATGCTGCCTGCAGCCCCAACCCGTGCAGAGCCTGCTGCTCACGAACAGAACTCAACGTTGGATAAGACCTCTGCCTGCTCTGCACCCTGGCAAACAGCATATGGGTAGTGGTTCAAGGATCTTGACCTGAACTTTCTCGAGGAGGGAGATAAGTGATGCATTTTCACTGGCTGCTAATCATTAATGCCTTGCTGCCTGTTCCCCCCCGAATAGAATGTTTTGCTGTGGTGGACTCTGGCTGGGAAACCTGTGCTGCTGCTGCCAGGCTGCATGTCCATGCACCAGAAGCTGGGACAGACAGAGCTAGGGAAGGAGATTTCTCCTGACTGGTTGACCCTGTGTCCTGAGGATCCTGGAACTAGCTCTCCATGTTACTCATTCACCGTAACCTGCCAGGGAGGAACAGGACGATAAAGCTGCAGTGCTGGTGCTGCCGGGACGGGGAAAGACCACGGGCAGGGATCTGGCACTGGTGGAACGAGTGGTGTGTTTGGCTCTGTCCCCGCAGCCAGGGTCTGACGGGGCAGTTCTGTGCAGGAAGGGGGTTAACCAGAAGAGCTGTGCTGGGAGGAGTGCCTAACTCCACATCAAAGACCAGAAAAAATCAACGGCTCCTCAGGCTCCTATCTGAGGCCATGGGAGCTCCAGAAACAGCTTTGAAAGTTTCCCTTTGTCCTGGTTAAATCAGCCTGGCAGGTGCTAAGGCAGTTGATGTGGTTTCAGCTGACGTGAGGGTGGTGGGCAGCCCGCCCCTATACCATGCACAACCCAGTTCACACTCCTGGGCCACCCTGCCCTGCCCAGTGGTGCCTGGGGTGATGCAGAGGAGTAGGAGCCTGGAGTTGTGGCCCTGCAGCGTCGCTCACACAGAGTGCTGGCATCTGAACCTGCTCCCCAGTAGCAGAGCAAAGGCTGGGGGTGAGTGGGAGCAGCTGAGCCATTGCACTGGGCATGAGGAGGAGCAGCAGGATCCCACTGGGAAAGGCAGCCCCCGTGCGCTGCAGGGAAGGAACAATGCAGGGAAGGGTTAAGATGCTGGAGCTGGAGCACCTCACGCTCCCTAGGAGCTTGTTTTTCTCTTTTACGTAAGTTGTTCCAAACATGTTTGTAACACCCCCGAGCGATGCACCTTTGGCAAAAGTGATTTTGGGTCCAAAGATCAGTGCTGGGACAAGCGACCTGCCTGTGGCAAACAAAACCCCGCAGCATATAAAACCCCATCGGCGCGGAGGAGCGCGGGCCAGCCCGAGCAGCACCAAGGGACAGCGGCCACAGGGGAGGATGACAACCACCATGAACCTCCTGCACGACGCGGGCATCCAGGCAACGCACTGGCTGCAGGAGCACTTCCAGGGCTCCCAGGACTGGTTCCTCTTCATCTCCTTCGCCGCTGACCTCAGGAACACTTTCTTCGTCTTCTTTCCTATCTGGTTCCACTTCAGCGAGTCGGTGGGTGTCCGGCTCATCTGGGTGGCCGTGATCGGTGACTGGCTCAACCTCGTCTTCAAGTGGTGAGTGGCCCTGGGCCGTGGCTCCCTCTGGGCTTGTTGGCACAGCTGGATGAATATGAGCCAGATGTGCTCTCTTAGCCTTGACACAGGTGTAAAACAAGACCAGAGTTCGGCCACCAGCTTGGCAGCGGTAATGCTCATTCCTTCCCAAGCTGTGCTGCAGAGGCTTCCTGGAACCAGCAGGGAGATAGAGCCTCCTGCATACAGGGCACCCATGCTGCCTACATGTGTGATGGGGACGAGTGGCCTCTGCCTCTGATGCCACCATGGGACAGTTGTTATTGGCCCAAAAAGGACTTAGAGGGAGCAGATACTGCGCCTCTTTTGCAGCATGTTCATTTACTCCCAGGAAATTCTTGCTCTTCCCCTTCAGGGGACATGGATGGGGACATGGTCAGGCAGTGTCAGCTGCTGGGACCGAGCAACCGGCTGGAGGCTGTGTCTGTCAGGAAGCCCTGGACTGCTCATGAGTCCTGTACCTCTCATGACTCCCAGGCCAGAGCTGAAACTGCAGCCGTGCCGACCTGCTCAGGTGTCCAGGACCCCTACAGACCCCAATTTCCTTTCTTTTCAGGATCCTCTTTGGGGAGAGACCGTACTGGTGGGTCCATGAGACGGATTATTACAGAAACACCTCTGCCCCAGAGATCCAGCAGTTCCCGCTCACCTGTGAGACCGGCCCTGGTAGGGTGCCACAGCCCCAGCAGGGTCCCACAGCCCTGGCAGGGGAAGCAGGCGCTTGCCCAGGGGGACCCAGACACGCAGCTCTCCACTCCAGGTCTCAATCCTGGCCAGAAACGGGGCACAGCTGGAGCCATGACTGGCAGCCCACCAGCTGCACAGGGCTCTGGCTGGCCCTGCAGAGAGGGCCGTTATCACTGAGCTGTGCTGCTGGCCTGCCATGCTCCCAGGGACACTGGCTGTCCCTGCAGTGAGTGGAGGCAGAGCAGCCCCTGCACAGAGCAGATCTTGACCCTCAGCGCAGACATGGTGGTTCAGCACAAACCCCTTCCCGTGCTCAGCCTTGGCCCGTGCTGGGGCCGTGCTCTGCTCTCCAAACCCAAAAGTGGGCAGCTGCTCCTTGGGGAAGGGACTTTCCAAGTTCTGGAGCAGCTCTGTCTGTACTTTTCCCACGGCTTTTCAGGGGAACCGGGAGGGGCTGCAGGCAGGTGCCTGGGGTGCAATGCCACCCGGTGCCACAGCCCCCCAGGCACAAGGATGCAGCCTGTTCTGAAGAGGGGGGGTCTGACCTGGGGCTCTCTTCTCATCCAGGAAGCCCCTCGGGCCACGCTATGGGTGCAGCAGGAGTGTACTACGTCATGGTGACAGCTCTCCTCTCTGTGGCCATGGGGAAGAAGCAGTCGAGGACACTCAAATACTGGTAGGCTCTGCCCCAAAACCCCGGATGGGGTCTGCACAAGGATGGGTTTGGCAGGCGACCAGACATGGCTCAGGGTGCATGACGACAGTGCCCCAGGCAGCACAAGCCATCACTTGGCACCAACACAGCCCCTGCCCCTCACAGGGTGCTGTGGACGATGCTCTGGACGGGGTTCTGGGCAGTTCAGGTCTGCGTCTGCCTGTCCCGAGTCTTCATTGCTGCCCACTTTCCTCATCAGGTCATCGCGGGGGTCATCTCAGGTGAGCGCATCGGATCCCCCATCCCCTTCCCCACGGCAGCGCTGTGCTGGACCATGGCACCGGCCAGGGAGGGTGCGTGGCCTGACGGACACGTGCAGGGTCGTGACATAAAGCTGCATCCGTGGCTCTGCAGTTGTTGCACCTGTTGCCACAGCAGGATGCCCTTTGTCCCTGTCCCATTTGAGGCATGAGTGCTAGTCGGGTGGGCAGGGCACTGCCAGCTGCTGCTGGGCTCTCACCGACAGTGAGCATGGCCCGGAGGCACAGTCAGGGCAGGCTGGGGGTATGAAAGAGTCATCACTGAGCAAGGCAGCAGAATTGGCCATCTGTGAGCAACAGGGCACACATGGTGGCTGTTGGGGCACCTTGTGGGGGTCCCTGGGTAGCTCCTGGCACACGTTTGCCACCAGAGCGCCCAGAGCTGCAGGGTCTGCTTGACTCCACTACCCTGAGGTGGGCAATTGTTCACGAATCGGTTCCATCTCCTCTCCTGCTTTGTTACTGGTAGGTATGGCCGTGGCCAAGACCTTCCAGCACGTGCACTGCATCTACAACGCCAGCCTCCGCCGGTACCTGGGCATCACCTTCTTCCTCTTCAGCTTTGCCCTGGGCTTCTACCTGCTGCTGCGGGTGCTTGGCGTGGACCTGCTCTGGACGCTGGAGAAGGCGCAGAGGTGGTGCGCCCACCCTGAGTGGGTCCACATCGATACTACTCCCTTTGCCAGCCTCCTCCGTAACCTGGGCATCCTCTTTGGGCTGGGGTTGGCCCTCAACTCCCACATGTACCTGGAGAGCTCTCGGGGGAAGCAGAGCCGGCAGCTGCTGTTCCGCCTGGGCTGTGTCACCGCCTCCCTCCTCATCCTGCACCTCTTTGATGCCTTCAAGCCACCCTCCCACATGCAGCTGCTCTTCTACATCCTTTCCTTCTGCAAGAGCACAGCTGTGCCGCTGGCCACTGTTGGCCTCATCCCCTACTGCGTCTCCCAGCTCCTGGCCACGCAGGACAAGAAGGCTGTCTAGGGTTGTTCCTGCAGGTACTGGTGCGCTCGGGCACGCGGCCGCCCCGGCTCTGGGCTCGGGTACAGTCGCATCCCAGCCGCTGTCTACTCCCCGTGCAACCTGCACAGACCGGCTCCATGCTAGGAGCGGACAGCGAAGGCTGGGCTGGTGGCACTGCCGGTGGCTCCCGTGGCACAGACCCGCAACACCCGTCATGCTGTAGGCTCGGACAGCCTGCAGCCAGCTGGCAGCACGGCGAGCCCCACGTTGCCAGGGCTCTCCCACTGCCCTTCCTATGCCCACGGGTGAGGCCATTAGCCTGGGACCCGACGGCAGCAGGGGAAGACCCTCAGCTTCCCTGTAGCTCACGGGGACGAGCCCCCCCCACACTGAGGGGCTGGGGATGGCAGCACTGGGAGCAGGGTGCTCACTCATGGGCGCATGGGGTCTGCTGGCCAGGCAGCTGTTACAGGAGCGGGCAGACGCTGCGAGCTGGAGATAAAGCACCAGCTTGCGAAGCCTCCCAGCCCTGCGGTGCTCAGTGCTCACTGCTCTGAGCAGTAGCAGGGGGTGCAGATGTGTGTATATGTATACAACGCACATCTGTATACACATATGGGTGTGTCTGTAAGCAAGCGATATTTTATTAAAGCCGAAGGTGTGTTGAGCTAGTGCGTTCAGATGTCTCGCTGGCTGGTGAGGTGGGGATCTGCTACTGGGTGTGGGGGCTGCTGGTGGTGTTGGAGGAAGGATGCGTCTCCTACTAGGCCCTGGAAAACCACTGTGAAAGGCTCCCCAAGTCCTCATCGCCTCCCACCCTCGGGTGCAGTCAGATGTGTCCAGAGATCAGGGGGTGAGCTGCTTTTTGTGCTGTTCGTTCAGGGGTTCTGGGTACACTGTGCACCGGGAGCAGGGACACACTGGTGTTGCTAATGGAACGAGCAGGACTTTGGGGCCAAGCGGCTTGGCTGGGGCTGCGCTGAGTCCCCAGGCTGTGGGGCCAGAGTTGCCGTTGTGCTTCTGGCTGCGCTGTGGGGTCAGAGCCCAGTGGCCAGCACTGATCCAGCCTCCAGGCACTGCTCACCCGAGGCCAGGTCTGCCCAGGACGCAGGATGCATCCGTGCCAATGTGGGGTCAACCGGCTTCACCGCCGGCAGCTCAGCTCTGCCGGCAGTTGCGTCCTGGCCCTCCTGCCTCGGCGCTCGTTAGCAGAAAGCTGCTGCAGGCTCATACTGCTGACTTCAAAGCAACCCAGGCTGTGCCGCCTGACAATTAACTGAGTTAGTAAACATCCCCTCTCAGTCTGAGATAGTTTAAAATAGATAGAAAGGCACAGAAACTTTCTTCCTGCCAGACTGTGTGTGCATGTGCAGTAATCGCCCCAAAACACCAGTTCCTGTGCCCAGCTGAGCATCAGGGGTGTTCTCTGCTGTGGTGCCTCAGGACTATCGTCCGCCCAGCACAGATCTTGTCGTGGCTCTGGGAGATGGTGTCCAGCAGAGCTGTAGCACCATCCGTTGTCTCATTGTGGCTCAGATGGGCCTTTGCCACATGGGGCAGCGGAGCTCGTGGCCTTTGCCAGTCCCACGATCGGAGCCCTCGTGCCACTGAAACACTGAGAGCCGTCAGGTGAGAGAGCACATGCCTCCTGACTGAACTGCACCTCAGCAGAACCCCACGCTGAATCCCACCTGTGCCGAAATCCACCCGCGCCAAAATACCTCCCAGGGCAGAACTAGCTGTGAATTGTCGCTTGGTACAGAGCTCCACTGCAGACCCCATTTTCTGCAGAAAGGTTACTGGGACCAGTTTCCTCCAGCTGGGGAGCAGGTGGGCTTGGCCCAGTGGTTATCTTGACTGGGAAGGATCAGGACAGGGCAGTCAGACCCCTCAGAGGCGGCTGCGAAAGGCATCTCTCTGGAGAGCCTGGCCATGTGTGGTGGGAACCAGGGCTGCTGGTGCCCCTGCAGTAGAGTTCTGACGCGCACTGACAGGCAGCGCATCCCTCCTGCTGCCCCTGCTGCTGCTGCCCCTGTCCCTGCTGGTCACCAACAGCTCAACCCCTGGCAATGGTCTCTCAGCCGTGTGTGGAAGCCTTGTGTGCTGGGTCTGCTGTTATCCTGCGCTCTGTGCTCACGTCAGATAAACCTCCTTAGGCAAGTGGTTTCTTTTCTTCTATTTTTGTTTATTACCAACATCTGGACTAAGCCTGTGGTGCCATTTCTAGCAAGAAGGGGAAAACATTTCCCAAATGATGGGTGGTGCTTTCCCACACCACTGTTCCACAGCACCCTTTAGTGTCTGCAGCTGAGATTGCAGCAGCTCCAGGACCCACAAGGCAAGCCGAGGAGACACTGGGGAGAGCTCTGCCACATCCCAAGTGACTTTACATCTGCATGAGCCAGAGAAACTCCCGATGTTCAAATCCGGACAGGTACACCTGCACCCCAACACGGGGAAGGGCTGACATCCAAAGGTGACCGGTCTCCTGCCTGTGGGGCACCCGCTCTCCCTGCCCGCTGCTCAGGGAATGTTTCCTGTGCTGTGCTGGAGCAGGTCTGAGGAGACTTTACCACTGCTTTTAATCACTAAAGAACACAGACCATGTGTCTGGGGAAAGAAAAGAACGCTCGCAGGAACGCACGGTCAGCAGATTCCCCCCCAAACCAGCTCACACGGCGCATACAGGCACCAGCTGCCGGGTTTGTGCCTTTATTCGCTGGCAGAGAAGCTGCTGGAGCTTAATGCAAAGCAGGAAGACAGCCCTGCTTTGAGAAGTGTTCCTTATGCTTTGGGGCTTCGATGGCGGATGAATTCCTGAAGCAGAGCTTGCACTTCTCCTCGCCAACTCATCCTGGTGGCCTTGCCCTGGAACCGGCCTCGCTTCCCAGCCCCTTTGCCTCCCAGCAGCTCTGCCACCCTGCAGTAACAAGGAGAGGAGAGTGGTCTGGCCCATTCTGCTCCAGGACAGAACACGAGTGCCTGCTCCGATTCTGCTGCTCAGCTGCTTAGTCTGCAATGGAAGAATTCTCATTCATTTTAAAGAAACCACAGAAACTGTTACCTGGGACCCAAATTCTCAACTGCTTCAACAGGCCCAGCTAAAAGGAAGAGTCCTGTTTCTTTTTCATCTCCCACAGTCAGGAACAGCAGGGTTTCCTGTGGATAGAGAGATGGATCCAGAATATCCAGAGCCCTCCTTGTCCAGGAGAGGACAGAGACGCTGCCGCAGGACCACCCAAACATGAGAACCGCTCAGAAGTTTGTGCGTGTTACTGAGAAAGACCCAACCTGAAGAAGGCAAAAGGGAAGGGAGCTTCTGAACCCTTTACACTCAAACAGACGCTGTGGAGCACAGAACAGGCATTGGGGTATCCTCAGTTAGGATATGGGTGTCGGTCAAACTGGATGATCACTGTAGGTCCCTTCCAGCTGAAACAGTCTAGTCTAAGACAGCCAGTGGGGTTCTGCATGGCTCTGTTGGGGTCAGGGGCTTCTACAGCACTCTGAAATTTTACTGTTCTGTTTCTGACAGTTGTATCACTGTTGTATTTCAGACCAAGGCTGCTGGGGACAATAGCCTCAGGTAACTTCTGAAAGGAAGGAGACCTGTAGCTTTTGCCTGTGGCACAAACACGGTACAGCCTGTCCCTGCCAATGCTACAGCCTGAATGAAAGAGCCAGCGGTGTCAGGTCAGTCTTCGTCAGTGACTCACCTCTGTCCCGATCTCATTAGCAATGATATTCATAAATTCAGAGTCACCCTCTTTCCTGTATGGATGGGTAAAAAAAACACTTCAGAAAGAAGCAAAAATCCCCTCCAGAGTCCAAAGTATCAATTAGAAACCCAGGGCCTGATAGGGCCCAGAGTTTTTTTCTACGTATCTAAATCCCCATTGTGCATTCTGTAGACATATGAGGAATAATTTAAGTGTTTGTCTTTAAAAAATAGAGCTTCTCAGTTTTATCTGAAAATATCAGGGGCCGAGAGAAATCAGACAGACACAGTTAGTTCTTGGCTATAAAACCAGCAGAATTCAGTGTCTGAACCACTGACACATTCCCTTAGTTACAGCAGCTTCCTGCAGGCTGAGGCAGTTTAATGCTCTGTTCCTCGAGGAATGAGCCTGAGCCGGTGCCACGGAGATGCAGCTGCTGTGAAACGAGTGTCCCTTCCCCCTGGACTCCCCTGTACCTGTGCAACACAAACAGCTCCCTCTGCACAGCTCTGCTCTTGAAGTCCCGGGCGATCAAAACAGCAATGTCTCTAAGCAGGTTCAGGTTATTCTGAAAGAAAAGCAAACAGACCATGCTGCAGAGGGAGATGTTTGTGCGAACGCTACGCTGCGCTCCCAGAGAGGGCAGCAGTTTCCAGAACAACGTCCAGAACAACTGATGTCTATGACTCGGTTCCCAGTTATCGTGGCCAAATCTCAGGTCAACAGGAAGCAGCCAGTCTGCTTTTCTCAGCCATCCTCATACCTTCTGAAGCAGCTTCACAGAACTCTGAAGCCTCTTCACAGCCTCTACGTGCTCACCTGGACCATTTCTGAAAGAACACAGAGAATTTGGATCCCCACTCAACAGGAAAGGGTTTCTTCAAGGAGCAGAAGAGGGTAAGATCATAAAAAGCACCACACAGATGTCCCCTGAGGCTCATGTGGTATTTGTCAGAAGGAACAGTAAAGATTAAATAGTCAAAATGGAAAGGGTATTACTTGAGCAGCGAAGTTAGAGCCTTCTCAGTGCTGTGACTTTGCTTGATTGACTTCAGCACTCTGTTTCCTGCCAGGAAAACCAAGTTGGTTTTGTTCTTTTTCCCTTTTTCTGTGCCAAGGAGTTTAATAACCTTCAAAAGGAAATGACCCTGGTCACAAAAGAACGGTGCTCTGCCTATACTCACAGGGGCATTCAGTTCCTGCTAGATTGTGCCATGCTGTGAGTATCAGCTCTGCCAGTGAAAAGAAACTGGTTAAATGAGCCGGAAGATCAGCATACAAAAAACCCAAGGATGGTGACACGGTGGAATCGCCACCATTAGCCAGTCAGGGGCAGGGTTCCCGAAGGCAGCTGAGCTGCAGCCCCCACCTGCAAGTCACTCAGGTTGGAGACATGAGTCCCGCAGCACATGTTGGAGTCCACGCCTGCGATGTCAATGACTCGCACCGGTCCGATGTGGTCCTCTGGCAAACCACGGCTCCGCACCTAGCCGCAGGAGACAGCACAAACAGGGCAACACCCTGCCCCAGTTACTTTGGTCCCATGGATATCACCAATCCTCTCCCCACCACTCACTGTTTCAATCTCAGGGTCATCTGCGGCCAGTTCCCTCACCGTCACGGGCACCCTCTCCCGGATTTTCTCATTCACACTCCTCTCCAGGGCCTCTACTTGCTCAGTGGTCATGGAGGGGGTGTCCAGCTCAATGACACTTCGCTGGCGGCCCAGCTCCCTACACCCATGGAGAACACCTGCTGCTGCGGCTGCAACCAGCTGGAAGGTCTCTCTGTGCAGCACCAAGTGCCACCCCCCTGCTGAAACAGAACGTTCCTTCCCTTTGCCCCGTTGTCAACAGAGCCCCAGGTGCCTACCACACACCTGGAGGAGGAGACAGAGCAAGCGCTTTGCACAGCTTCTCTCCAGCTCAGTCACCTCTCCCAGGCCCTCTAAGCTCAAGTGAGATGTCCAAGGGCAAACTGCCTGTATTTACAGTGTTCAGCTCCCTGTGGCCCAGCACGGAGGCACACGCCAAACATGGTGAGACTGGGGTCAAAAGGAGCCACTTCCCTGCTCACCATGAAGTTGTCTTGAATCTAAACATCTGTTCTGCGATGGCAGTGATCAGATGTTGTCCTGGAAGAGATGTGCAAGCAACAGCTTTGAGTGCCAACCGATGTAGGAAAAGATTCTCAGTCGGGCTGTTCTTTCTGCCGACGTTCCCCATGACACCGGCAGAGGCCCAGGTGCGTGCTCGGTGCCAAGGAGCTCGTGCTGCTGCTCAGAAGCAGAGAGAAGAGAGCCACTGTCCGCGGGCCTTTGGGCCCCGAGAGCCCCATGTGTACACCGAAGGCTTTGAAGCAGGTAGAACTTTTCCTCCCCAGTCTGTTGGCCGTGGGTTTGTTCCCAGCCATGGAGAGCCCACAGCGGAGGCGCCGGGATGGACCGTGGTGTGGAGCTCTCAGGCTTCCCCCTCCCCTGACCAAAGTGGGACAGGCCGGGCAGTGACCGGCCCCCGGCCCGGGGGAAGCCA
>VWZK01005442.1:177520-202820 GCA_013396935.1 Baryphthengus martii | reverse complement strand
GGTCGGTACGTGCCCCGTTTTAGCGGCGGCAGCGACCCGCTCGCCACCGCCACGCGCGGAGCAGAGCTCGGTGGCCGGGGCGGCCGTTGCGGCCTCAGGCGCTACGCTGTCCGGAGGTGCCCGCTTGGTGTTCTACTCAGTCGGAGGTGCAGCCGCGACTCGGGACCGTTGGTGTGCACAGGTCGTTCCGTGACCTGCGGTGGTGCCTCCCGGATCCCTGCCCCGCGAGGCCCGGCCCTGGCACCGAGGGAAGCGCTTCCTTTGTCGGATGGGGCGATGTGGCCAGTACCTCTCCTCCATACCCAGGCATCCAGTGTTCGCTGGTTAAGTGCATGGGCTGAAGGGAACGCTCTTTGTACCATGGCCCTGCTCTCTGGGGCTCAGCTGCGACAATAAGTCTTGGATTTTATTTACTGGTGACTTTTTTTTTCAGAGTGAGCAAGAGAAGCAGGAGCAAACAGAGGTCCAGAAGGAGAAGCAGAGAGAGCTGATCCTGCAGCTCAAGACACAGCTGGACGACCTGGAGACGTTTGCTTACCAGGAGGGCAGCTACGATTCTCTGCCACAGTCTGTAGTTATGGAAAGACAACGGGTAAGGCTCGTGGGGTCCTTCTGCCCGTGTTTCTCAGCATCTGTGAGCCTCTCGTGGGCTGTAGGGCTTGGTCAGTCCATATTTCTCGCCAGTAGCTGTGACAGAGTCTCAGCAGTTTGTTTGCATGTGTAAACCTATCTCATGTCTCCTCTTGCAATTTTCAACATGTGGCAAAGGTGGCCTCTGGGAAAAGAAATATTTTGAGGCTGATGGGCAGCAGCACCACGCAGAGATATCATGCTGCTAGCTTGTGTTTTGCAGATGATTATAAATGAGTTGATAAAGAAGCTGGACATGGACTTGAGTGAAGATATTGCAACGCTCTCTCCGGAGGAGCTGCGGCAGCGCGTGGATGCTGCCATCGCACAGATTGTCAATCCAGCCAGGGTGAAGGAGCAGCTGGTGGAACAACTGAAGACACAGATAAGGGACCTGGAAATGTTCATCAACTTCATTCAGGGTCAGTGATGAGTGTTCAGATGAGCAGATTAAATTGCTTAGTAATTCCCTGACAAAGTCATGAGGAGGGAGGTCACAGATGTCAGAGAAGATGGGTTTCTGGGCAGGGTTTCTGGGTCATGGGGAAGGACAGATCTCACTGAACTGATGAGAACGAGAGACTGACAAGAAACAGTGCAGAGAGGTCTAAGGAGTATTGACCTAATCCTTGGGATAGGCAGCTTAAATTCACAAGTGTGAAATTCTTGTTCTAGATGAAGGTGGAAGCTTTGGTAAGGTGGAAGATGGACACTGCGAATGTACGAGCAGAAAAGATGGTGGTGGCTCCTGCAAACCCAATCCACGGCCCTCTGGAAATAGAGGTGGGCACTGCTCGGCTCAGAGCTTCCGTCTCTGTTCCTGCTGTTGCTCCTGAGGTTCAGCAGCATGAACCTGCTTCCATTTGCGCCGGGCTGCTTGGCTGATTTTCCTGGCAGCTGGTTTCTGTGCTTTCCTCCTCCCGCTGACAGGAGGCCTGTGTCCAGTGCCTTTACACTGCCTCGCTGGGATCCATAGGGCAGTCCCAGAACCTGGGCCTGTGGCGCTGAGGGTGGGATTGGCCCTCGGCAGGGATCAGGAACAGAAGGGATTTCTGATAGTTAGTGCAAAATGCAGACAGGCTGGGCAGCCTCATCTTGTACGTGCTGCGATTGCACTCTTTGGGTTCTCGGCTCTCCAAGCAGGTGCCGTGAGCTGGATGGAGGACCCAGAGTTCTTTATGGTCCAGACCTGTCTACTTACCACATGAATTTATTGGAGCTACAACAGGGCACGAGAGGAAATACCACAACATCTTTACTTTTTGTAATCTGAATCATCTGTTGCTGGTCAGATAAAAAGCTGTGGAAGGATTTCTTCTCTGTGAGGTGACCAGGTTGCTGAGAACAAGCCACGCAAATGTTTGCTTTTCTTACTGGCTTCAGTGCCTTGAAGCGAGCAAAAGTAGCATCAGTCTTAGTGACAGAAGCTCCCGAGGAGGACAATCTATGGTGGAGGAGCAGCTGCTGACATTTGCACTCCCTTCATGTGTGTGAAAGAGCAGAGCTGTTGATTCCTTAATGAGAGTTGTTTGTTTTTTTTTTTCTCTTTTCTAATCTGATCAGTGAACCCAGAAGATGCCAGAAAGATGAGAGAAACGGGCCTGCACCTCATGCGTCGCATGCTGGCCGTGCTGCAGATATTCGCCGTCAGTCAGTTCGGTTGTGGCACTGGCCAGATCCCTCGCACCCTCTGGCAGAAGGACCAGGCCAACAAGGATTATTCCCCCTTGGTTAAGAAACTGGAGCTGTCGGTTGAGCGGGTCAGGCAGCTGGCTGTGAGACACCAGCTGGACGACCACGTCATCAGCTCCTCCGACCTGCAGGATGTTCCTGTGGGCGGCCGGGACGAGCTGACGCTGGCTGTGCGGAAGGAGCTGACCGTTGCTCTGCGGGACCTGATGGCTCATGGGCTCTACGCCCCTTCTCAGGGAATGAGCCTGGTGCTGGCACCCATCGCCTGTTTGATTCCCGCCTTCACCTCGTCGCCGCAGACCGTGCACCCCTGGGAGCTCTTTGTGAAGTATTACACCGCCAAGGATGGACGGGCCTTCGTGGAGTCCCCAGCTCGCAAGCTCTCCCAGTCCTTCGCCTTGCCTGTGACGGGAGGTGTGGCCGTGACCCCCAAGCAGAGCCTGCTGACGGCCATCCACACCGTCCTCACAGAGCACGACCCCTTCAAGCGCAGCGCGGACTCGGAGCTGAAGGCGCTGGTGTGCATGGCGCTGAACGAGCAGCGCCTGGTCTCCTGGCTCAACCTGATCTGCAAATCTGGAGCTCTGGTGCAGTCCCACTACCAGCCCTGGAGCTACATGGCGAACACGGGCTTCGAGAGTGCCCTCAACCTTCTCAGCCGCCTGAGCAACTTGAAATTCAACCTCCCGGTTGACCTGGCTGTCCGGCAGCTGAAAAACATCAAAGATGCTTTTTGATGTATTTTTGTGGTAGATCATCCGTCCTCCACAAGCAGGCAGCTGCTGGGCCCAAGAAGCCTGGCTTTTTTAAGACCCAAGTTTGGCTCTTTGAAATTGGTGTTTGCTTTTAGGGAAATCTGATGGCGTCTCAGTGCTCGAAATCTGTGTTTTGCAAAGCCGTTGAGGGGTGCGCGCTGCACAGCACCTCACCCTGCCCCTTCTGCACAGCTTGGAAGAGCAAAACAGCTTTGCTGGTGAGCAGATGCCAGCGAGCGTCCGGTGTGTGGGGCTGGCGCCTGGCCACAGAGCCTGTGGGCAGGGGAGCCCCTTAGAACGCTCGGCTTCACTCTGGCGCTGCGTCCACCTGGGTACGTCCTGAAGTTTGTGCTCTAAATGATGTCCCAGAAGATGCCTCTGAGGGACTGACATGGTTGCCTCGAGGGGTGCTGGTGGTGAGTGACTTGTCCTCCCCAGTGCAAAGGTGTGAGGAACCTGGGAAAACAGCAGCAGCACTGTGGCCGTGGGGGACTCTGGTGTCTGCAGCAGGAAGTAGTCACCTTCCCACGGCTGCTGGGCAAGGAGCAGCACCGCGCCTTTGTCCAGCGCCCCCCGGGCTCTTCCTTCGGAGCTTCTGTGCGGTGGTCAGTGTGCCCGTGACTGGGGCTGATTAAATGGCTTTAGCAAGTGTGTGAGAGCGGTCTCGGTGACCCTGCTTCAATCGGCGCCTGGTGTGGGCCTTGCCCGGCGGCTCTGCTTGCTCCTAACTGGAGCCTGACTCCGCTGCAGTTCCCGCTGGAGCCGGGGCTGTGCTGCGGACCCGGGGCCGCGCTGGGCACCCCCCCAACCCCGGGAACTCCTGGTGCTGCGGGGCGGGCGGCGCCCAATACCGGCTGTTGCCTGGCAAGGGCGGAGTCCCCTGTGCTCCGCTGTGCGCATGCGCAGCCTTCCCGTAGCGGAAGTGACGCGCAGCGACACGGGGTGAAGGGTCGGGGGCGCGGCGCCAGCTTCCTTTTCCGGTCCGGGAGTCATCGCAGTGGGTCGTTGGTGAGTGTGGGGCCGGCCGCGGGATCCGCCAGCATCCACGGGATCTGCCGCCATCCGCGGGGCCGGGGGTGGCCGCGAGGCCGGCCGTGACCGCCGCGTGCTGTCTCCGCAGAGATGGGGAAGTTCATGAAGCCGGGGAAGGTGGTGTTGGTGCTGGCCGGCCGCTACTCGGGCCGCAAGGCCGTCATCGTGAAGGTGAGCCGCGGAGCCGCGCTCGCTGCTGATCCCGGAGCGCTGCTGCTTCCCATTCCGGGAGGGGCCGCGCAGACGGGTTCCCGTGGGATTGGGCGGCGGCTGGCGCTCCGGGTTCCATCGCCGGTGCCGTTGGTGTCTTTCAGAACATTGACGACGGCACCTCGGACCGGCCGTACAGCCACGCCTTGGTGGCCGGCATCGACCGCTACCCGCGCAAGGTGACCGCTGCCATGGGCAAGAAGAAGATCGCCAAGAGATCCAAAATCAAGTCCTTCGTGAAGGTTTACAACTACAACCACCTGATGCCCACCCGGTGAGCGGCCGCCGGCGGGGCCCATCCGGTATCGGTGATGGGAGGCCCCGTGTTCTCTGCGGGATGTCGCCGGGGTTCTCTGTTTACTTGCCTGAACGAACATGCTGCGGAAATGGGCTTGGGGGTGCGAGGCTGCGGGGGATGTTGGTGAAGCCCTGAATAAGGCAGGGGGCCCTTGACTCGGTCACGCTCGGCACTCTCTCGATGGTGGGGGCGTCAGCAGATGAGGCTTTGAGACAGTCACAGGGTCCAGGGTGCTGGTGGGGCTGTTGTGGCTCGAGGACGCTATTTCCCGTCTCCTTGGAGCTCTTGCTGGCGCAGGCTGGCAAATGCCGCGTGCTGGGTAGAGTGGCTTACTTCCTGTGTGGTGTGAGGCCATTCCCTTTGCAGGCTGCACGGGGTGCCTGTGGCCGGTGGGGTGGTTGGTGGTTTCCTGGGCTGTAGGAGCTGTGATCCCTTAACCTGGTGCTGTTCTGTGCGGCTCATGCCACCCGCTGCGCCGTCACCCCTGCGGCAGGCACCATCAACCCCTTGCCGCGCTCTCACTCAGGTACTCGGTCGATATTCCTCTGGACAAAACCGTGGTCAATAAGGACGTGTTCAGGGACCCTGCGCTGAAGCGGAAAGCGAGGCGTGAAGCCAAGGTGAAGTTTGAGGAGAGGTGAGTGGGAAGTTCTTGTCTCTTCCACAGCATCAGTTCCGTCCCCAGGGCAAGGACTTGGCGCGGTTGTGCCGCAGCCCAGGTGAGTCTCCGGTTGGACACTTGCACCCCACCTGCCTTGAATACACCTTTGTCTGACTGTTCCTCCTCACTGCCTGTGCCTATTTGCACAGCCGCCTGGGCTGTGGAAGAGCTCACCAACAGCTGCAGATTCAGGGCTGACACTTGTGACGATGCCGCAGCCTTGTACCAGCTCAAGCTGGGCCTTTCAGGTGCCAGGTGATGAGCTTTGGGTGTCTTGTTGCCCGTTCACCGACTGTCACTGGTCTCAGGGGGCAGGGCAGCGCTGACGCTTTGCCTGCCAGCATCACATTAACGGTTCCTTTCGCTTTTCTGCGGAGAATCTCCCGTGTGGCCTCGGCAGGGCACAGGGATCCTGTGGGCAGCCCGTGGCCTTGGCTGTGCCCAAGAGCTGTGACCACTGTGCAGTGGCTGTGTCACTGCCTCATACTGTGCTCCTGTCTCTGGTTGACAACAGCGCAGCGCAGGGGCTCTTCTTGAAGCGGCTTCATCCGAAAGTCTGGATGTTGCCTGTTCTCTAACCCCTGTGCTCCTCCTTCTGCAGGTACAAGACAGGCAAGAACAAGTGGTTCTTCCAGAAGCTGCGGTTCTAAGTGTGTAGCAAAGTCACATCAATAAATGTTTATTAAAAACCATCTTCTTACATTGTGTGAAAGCCCCACTCTTCAGATTTCTTCTGGAGCTCCGTGTCTGTCAGAGCCGGGACAGCCCTGCTGGGCCTGGCGAGCCATGTAGGGCCCAGGCTGCTCTGCGGGCCCTGCTGTGTGGTGGAGGCGCAGCAGCTCGCTCCCCCTTGCCCAGGGGTGGTCAGTGTTGTTCCTGCGGTAACTGCCATGTGAGGGGAACGGGAGCCGTTTGGTGCCAGTCTCTGCTGAGAAATAAACTATGGGCGGGGCTCGGCCGCGGGCTGTATTTGTGGTGCCGATTCCGACCGTCCCGGAGTGTTAACGGGTACGCGGCGTAGTGGGGAGAAAGTAATTAACCATCGGGGACTGAGGAGGGCCGGGTGCTTTGGGGAAGCGAATACCACCGGGAAGAGCGTGCGAGGTGGTCGGGAAGTGGGGGAAAAGTAAGGCCCGTGGGCTGTCCCTGCTGCGGCATCCGCGCTCGGACGGCCAGGGCGGGGCCGCGGGAGCGAAAGCGAAAGTAAAGGGCGGGAGGAGACGCGGGGCCCGCAGCGGCAGCGGGGTCCCAGGCTGGCCGCTGGGACCGTCCCGCTCCCGGTCTTGTTCACCCGTCTGTCCCCGCCCGGGGGCTCGGAGGCGAACCCCGAGCAAGTCCAGCAGGAGATCGAGCGTTGCAAGGTGTGTCCTGCTGTGTCCGTGACGGGTGGGATCCAAACTGACCTGGGATCTGCCCTGGCCGATCTAGGCTGTGGACTTGAGTTTCTTGTCTTTTCTTGGCAGGGAGGGGGCACCCCCGGTTGAGAGAGCCCAGCCTGGGGCTCTGCACGGGGAGCAGTCACCTCCTTCCCAAACAGCAGCATTTGCCAGGGCTGGGCAACCAGGGGGGCTTGGCACAATGTCTGCAGGATCTCACTGTCTGACGGTACCTCTCACAGAAGCTTTGTAGTGCTCTGGAGCAAGACAATGTGGAGCTACAACTGGCCAAGGAAGCTGTAGAGCAAAGGACACAAGAGCTGAGGAATGAGCGAGAACTGCTGCATAAAAATTTTGAGCAACAAATATCTCTAAACAGGCACGAAGAGAGAGCCTGTCAGGTTGGTGGTCAGAGGACTTCTCTTGGGCTTGGAAAGGTAGCAGTGGGTGGCAGCGCTGCATCACTTGGCTCACTGCTCAGAGAACACTTTGCCCTGGGCATGATGAGGGTTTCACGGAAGTCAGGCCTGTGCCAAGAAGTGAGGTAGTATCGGGTGGTGGTGGACTGTACTCAAGTGTGAGGAGCTAGGGCAGGGCTGCAGGCAGCCGGGAGCAGAAAAAGTGTGAATGGAGCTGTTTCCAAGAACAGTGCTGTGCTTAGAACAGAGAGTGTGGTGCGGTCCGTTGTGTCCTGGTGCGTCCGTACTGCCCCTCTTTCTTTCCTTCCAGGTGGGCATTTCCTCAGCAAAGGAGGAAGAGAGTGGACTGAGGCAGGAGAAGCAGATGCTGGAAAAGAGACTGAAAGAAATGAGGAAGAGGGTCCTCGAGGAGGATCTGGCAATGGTAACAGAGAGTGTGTGGGCACTGGGATCTGCTGGAAGGGGCATGAGCCTGGCTGGAGAGCCTGCAGGTGAACGTAGTCGGGCACTGTGGCAACTGGCACAGGTCCTGCTGGCTCCTCTGCCAGGCCCAGAAGCTCCAGCCTTGGCTTTGAGACTCCAGGCACAGCCAGACCCTAGAAGAGACTCCAACTCCACTGAGGCTCTCCAGCTGTTTGTTCTGAGCTACGAGCTTGTTTCTACACTACAGCTTGGCAGGGACAGGTGCTGTGCAGGTCTGGTCTTCTCCAGGTGCTCTGTGTACTCCCACCTAGATGCTGTCTGCTTTGCCAGAGAAGAAAATGGCGTTTAAGGGGCTCGTGACAAACAAGGAGGACATGAATAAGCTGATGCTTACCCCACTGATCCACTACCCTCTGATGGGGGGCTCAGCTCTCATCACCTTTGAGAAGGCAGAGGGTAAGGGACCAGGTGTCCTGATCGGTCAGCTTTTGGGACCTGCCCTGCACCCTCTCCCTGGGCCAGGGCTTGGGGCTCTGTCTCCTCTGCTGGCATTGCATGGAATGATGCCCCCTCCCCAAAGCATTAGTTGCCCCGTGTCCTGTTCTTTGTGTGCTCCGAGGAGGTGGTCAATCCCTCGTGCTGGGGGCTCTCCCTGCTTGCAGTGGCCCAGAGGATCATTGAGATGCAGGAGCACATGGTGGAGCTGAGCTACGGAGAGGATCTGGAGGAGCATGAGCGGTGCAGAGCACGAGTGCAGGCAGCACCAGTGGATATCTTGCTGCCATCTGCCCTGGAGGTAGGTCCCAAGGGCCCACTGCTCCCTGCACCGTGGAGTTGCTGTGGGCACGCACCAGCTCTGCTGTGCCTTGATCCGCCGCTACCCAAGCTGGTCTCTGCCCAGTCACTGGGAGACCAGCCCAGCCCATCAGTGCCACAGCCCTGACTTGCTCCGCCAAGCTCTGGGCCTGGTGGTGCCCTGGTGGTGCCCTGGTGCTGACTGGCCTGCAATGCCCACAGATAGGGCTGACTCGGAGTAGCAGGAGCATCCTCGTGTCTGACCTGCCCAGACTGGACATCACTGAGGAGGAACTGCTGGACAAGTTGGAGCTCTTCTTTAGCAAGACAAAGAATGGGGGTGGTGAAGTGGAGCACAGAGAGTTCCTGGATGACCCTGGCCAGGTTGTGCTGACCTTTGCTCAGGATGGAGGTGTGTGGGGTGCACTGAGCTCAAGCTCAGCAAGGGGAGAGCAGCCCAGCTGGTTTGGGGGGTTAGCACAGGTCATCTCCTGAGAGAAGATGGAGCTGCGTCTGTGGGGAATGGGGATGGTAGAATGAGCCCAGGCTGTCCTATTTCTCCTGAGACTGTGCAGATGAGCTGGGGCTGGGCTGTGCCAGCCTTGGTGTCTGTGCCAGGGATGTAACCTCAGCACGGGCCTGGGCAGCTCAGGGCTTTCTCTCTACGGGCAGTGGCAGAGCCGCTAATTGCAAGAGGACATGTCCAGGTGCTTATTGGGAAAGGAAAATACGAAGTCAAAATATCACCACACATGAGTGGAGACATCACTAACCTGCAGGTAACCACAGCACCTGCCAGCCCAGGGCAAGGCAGATGCGTAGGGGCTCCCAAAGACCCACTCACCACCATGTCGTGCTGCTCAGCACGTGCCCCGATGGGACCCCTTCCCTGGGGCCCACTGCAGCTCACCCCCTGCTCTGCCCAGCTCCAGCCCTCCCGCTGCCCCAGGACTGTCCTGCTCTCGGGGATCCCAGATGTGCTGGATGAAGAGGCCATGAGGGATGCCCTGGAGATCCATTTCCAGAAGACCAGCCGCGGAGGGGGGGAGGTGGATGCCCTCGACTATGTCCCTGCAGGACGACTGGGAGTGGCCGTTTTCACAGAGGACGTTGGCTAGTGGAGCTCACCGTGCCCGCTGCCCCTGGCACAGTGGAAATTAAAACATCTGTCGGGAAGGCCGTGTCTGTCGTGCCGAGCACGGGGTGGGGATGAGAATGGGCCCTGCGTGCGACAGTCGTGGGTGAGGCCACAGGAGGGGACAGGGCCCCGGGACGGGCTCTGCGGGTACCGGGGCAGGGCCGGGCCGGGCCGTNCGAGCACCGGCCCCGGTCCCCCCCGCCCTCCCTCTCCGGGTCCCCGTGCTCGCGGCTGGGCCGGAGCTGCCGCTCCCGGGGCCCAGGCCGGGCTGACGTGAGGCCCGGTGGCTTTTTCCCACCCAGTGGCCCAGAGGATCCTGGAGGTGAAGGAGCACGTGCTGTCGGTCGGAGGGAAGAGATACCCACTGGAAGTGACGGGGCACGTCGTGGAGCTGAGCCCCGATGAGGTATCGACAGCCTGACAGCTCTGCTGTCATGCTGGGCAGACCTGCTCAGGAAGAGAGACCTCACTTGCTCCTTGAAGCTTAATTAGACTTAAAGCAAACCTTTTTAAAATTCTTATTCAAATAAGAATCCTTTCTTTCTGTTCTGAGAACACAGGGATGTCCAGGCAGGCCATGTGCTCTGCTGTTTGGAGCCAGGAAGAACAATCAGCCTGGAGGGAAGGGGCATTTTTCCCCAGCCCATCTGGTGACACCGGGATCCTGCTAATGCCCCTGCTGTGTCATTGGCTGGACACGCACAGTGTATTTTCACTCTCTCCTTCTCAGGAAAGCCTAGGAGACAGGCACATTGGTGTCTAGGTGGCCCTGGAGAGTTCTTTGCTCTTCCTCCAGTTTCAAGAGAGTATGGCAGTAGCCACACCTCATGTTTTCGTGTCTCAACACTGACAAGGGCATGGGAATTAGCCTGGCATTGCAGACCTTTCCACAAGCCCGTGGTGCCAGACATGGCTGTAGCTCTGGGAGGCCAGGGGGGCAACTGCAGTTAAGATGCAGAAGAGTTAGTGGATTTCTTGGGTTTGGGCTGTTTGCAATGCTCCCAGCGTTACAGGCGGGGCCACATCTCTCTGTGATTTGCCCCTTGCATTTCTCATTTGCAGAAAGTTTTTGACTATGAGTATAAGGTCGAGAGTTGCTTGGGCTGGCTGAGTCTTTCAGTCCTGCCTGTGTCATGCTCCCTTCTCATTTGAAAGCAGAATGCTGAGGGAGAGAGATGGCAAATCATGTCATTTCTTCTGTCATAATAATGCAAGGGCTGTGGCATCAGGTGCATTTGCATCCTGCTGTGCCTCGGAGCAGGGATAATTTTTGGTCCTTATTCTCTCATTCTCTTTCTGTCTACTTGCAGATCTTTGTACGTGTTTGCACAATAGTTGACTATGGCAAGCTTCCTGCTGGCAAAACCCTCCTGAGAAACTTGCTTAAGGGCTACAGCAACGTTCAGTTCGATTTTGACTGCAAGAACACACACTGCATAGTCAAGGGACCATTCACTGAGCTGCAGGCTTTCAGCAGAGCACTGCTGGGCAGCCTGAACCTCAAGAGCCAAGCTGCTGGAGAGATCCTCTTGCCAGGTTCCAGTCCTGTGGCCAAAGAGACCAGAATGCATGATCCTCAGCCTGACTCCACCGAGCCAGTGCAAGAGACAGTAAAGCTTCCGAACTGGGACCAGAAGTGTGAAAAGACAGCAAAAATCCCATCACCTCGGGGCCCAGTGGATGGGGAAGCTGTGGAACAGCTGGAGGACTTTTCCCTAGTGATGGACTCAGACATTTATTTATACATGCAGAGGTTCTGTGCTGCTGAGTACCAAGGTGTGCTACACCAGCACCATGTGGACGTGGTGGATGTTGGCAGTGATGGCATTGCCATACTGTACCTCCAGCCATCTGCAGGTGTGGCTGGCAACACGGGTGCCTTGCGACAGGCCCGCCTGGCCCTGCAGCAGCTTTACCAGCAGCTGGAGGTGAGCTTGCGCAAGGAGAAGATTGCCAAGAGAGGACTGGGAATGGACAGCCAGGCACTCAGAGCTCTGACACATGAGCTGCAGAATCTATATCCCCAGCTGCTGTGCCATGAGGATGAGAAGCATCTTTATCTGATTGGCAACCTCATTGATGTGTCCCAGGCCAAGCAGTACCTTCAGGATTTTGGCGCCAGAAGCGGTGCCGCACACACGGTTGTCACACTCAGCAGCTCCCAGCCCTCATACCCAGCAACCTCCTGCACCACGGAGGCTGCGCTGAGCAAGCCCAAAGCACCCGTGGACACCTCAGCCTCGAGGCTCAGCCCAGGCAGGGTGGAGCTGAAAGGTGAGCTCAAGCTAGCTGCCAACTTTCGCACTCTGAAAGCTGACAGATCTCAGGCCAGCCAGTGTCTCTTACCGCATCAGGACTCTCCACCGGTGGGACGGGCACAGATTTCTGAAAAATGCTTATCAGAGACAGATGCTTTGGATCCAAGTGACCCAACAGCACTGACCCAGCAACACCAGCCTCATGTCTCTACAACAGACATGATTTTGGGGTCAGCAGCAGAGACTCAGCAGAAGAACCCCAAAGAGTGGGACCATGTGAAAGAAGGTGCTGGGCTTACAAGCCACAAGTCTCTGTCTCCCTTTGGGGACAAAGAAAACAGCACGTCACAACATCCTGGGGACTCTAAAGGCTCAGGTCCCATCAAGCACCATCCCCTTTTTAGCACTTCTAGTACCTTTGACACAACAAGGACCTCTTCTACTGTAGACTCTAAACACTCTGAATCTCGGCCCCTGCTACGACGTTCCAACAGCTTCTCCCTGCCAAGGCCAAATGAAAGCGATGAGCCCCAGGGCAGTGGAGGCAGGAAGGTGAGTGAGGAGATGAGCCTGGACTCTCTGCAATGGTCTTACCTGAAAGATGTTTGCAGTGCTGCTATTGACGAGCTATGCAGGGGTGGAGGTGTGCAGATCTCGGAGCAGCGCACTGGGGACTGCACTGTGCTGAGGCTCCAGGCAGCCGAGAGGAGCCGGCTTTTCCAGGCTAAATGGAAGATGGAGGCTCTGGTGCAGAAGTGTCCTGACCTTGTGTGTCAGAGTGTGAGCTACTCGGAGCTCGCTGTAGATGGTCCAGATGACAGTGCCCTGAGTGAACTGTGCAGCCTCTTGCAAGGAAACTCGCTCCGGGTTGGGCTCAGCAAAGACAAGTACAAGCTGCATATTGCCTGCCCCAAAGAGATGCTGCCAGGAGTGACCGAGGCCTTCCACGTGTTTTCTTCCAGGAGGCTCCATGTCCTGAAGTCTTCATCCTTGTCTTCAGGACGAGAGAGTACAGGGCTCTCAAGGATCATCCAGCCGAGCAGAAGCCAGGACTCGGTGCTGGGTGCAGGCCTTCCCAGCAGCCTGGAGTCCCTACAGATGGGCCAGCAGCAGCTGAACATCAGCGATAAAGCTGACCACACAGATGTTCCCGAGGCTGTTCAGCTGCCAGAGGCTGAGGAAAAGAGGTTGTCCATTCCTTGGAGGTTCCAGGAGGCACTGGGGCGGGAGGAGGCCAATGACCGTGTTGATTCTGGGGCTGTGCAAGGAGGAAGCAACCTTCTGAGCCCTGGTGTGGTGGATAAACCAAGTCCTACTGGTCTGAGAGAGTCCCAGGAACAGCTAAAGAGAAAACTGGCTGTGGGGGAGCCCGACAGTGCACGGCTAAAGCAGGTTTTGCCAGACAGATTCCAGTTTGCAAGAGACAGGAGCCGAGGAAGCCACAATGAAGCGATGGGACAGCTGCGCTCACCAGCGCCTGCAGCAGACAGTGCTCCTCACTCCCTGCCCACGTGGCTGTACCCGGCAATGGCTGCTGAGACACCCGAGACTGCAGCCCGACAGTCACCTGCAGCAGAGCCCAGGGGCCAGGAAAGGGCTCTGCTCCCGACGGGTGGGATCGATGTGCAGGAGGAACCTGTGCTCTCATCACGGCAGGCAAGAGGCCCCAGCCTTGGACAGGAAAGCAGCAGGGCCCCTCTGGGCCGGTGTGACGCTTGCCAGGGCTCAGGGGTGACCTGCCAGGCCCCCTGTGGCCACGCCTTGTGCAGGGCATGCTTTTCAGCGGACCACCCGCGGCCGGCTTGCTGCAGCCCCTCCTCGGGTGCCCTGAGCTGCAGGATCTCAGGGACATTCAAGATCTCCTCCCTGTCTCAGAGTCTGCCTGGCTACTATCGAGACCCAACACTCCAGGTTGCCTACAACATCCCTGATGGCGTGCAAGGGGTAAGTACCCACCACAGGGGCTTCCCCATCCTGCTGTGGGTTCTGCCAGTGGCACTGGGCCTGGATGGGGGTTGTGTGGCAGGAGGGCAGCTCCAGCTCCGTCCCCTGCAGACAAAGCCTCTGTGTATTTTCAGCCAGAGCTCTCAGAAGCCTGCTCTGAGGCACGGCACTCAGGTTGTTTAAAATGCTTTCTTCCTGTTCTAAGGTTGGTGACCCCCACCCAGGACAGCCTTACAAAGGCGGGGATTTCTATGCTTTCCTGCCTGACAACAGGGATGGGCAGAAGACAGCAGTGCTGCTGAAGAAGGCATTTGAGCATGGGCTGACATTCCAGATCAAGACCTGCAATGGAGAGGAGAGAGTGACATGGGGCCTTATCCCCCACAAAACCTCCTTTCATGGAGGCAAACCCAGGTATGGCCCAGCAGTTCCCAAGCTTCCAGGTGTGGTTCTTTTAGCAAGCGGTGGAGGAGAACCGGGGCTCAAGCTCAACAAATCCTAGTGAGGCTGGCTCTTCTGTGCTCCCTCAACGACAGAGTTGGTGCCTCTCTTTGCTTCAGCTCACAGGGCAGCTGTGGTGTGTCTGGTCAGTGGCGCAGACTCCAGCTGGAGGCCTGTGACTGGTGGTGTCCCCCAGGGGTCGGTACTGGGTCCAATACTGTTTACTATTTCCATCAGTGACCTGGACGAGGGGAAGGAGGGGCACCTCAGCACGTTCGCTGATGATACAAAACTCTGAGGAGTGGCTGACACGCTGGAGGGCTGTGCTGCCATCCAGCATGACCTGGACAGACTGGAGAGCTGGGCGGGGAGAAAGTTAATGCAATTCAATAAGGGCAAGTGTAAAGTTCTGCATCTGGGGAAGAACAACGCCCTGGATCAGGTTGGGGGCTGAACTGTTGGAGAGCAGCTCTGGGGAAAAAGACCTGGGAGTCCTGACGGACAAGAGGATGCCCAGGAGCCAACAAGGCGCCCTCGCAGCCAGGAAGGCCAAGGGGCTCCTGGGGGGGGTCATTAGAAGGAGCGTGGCCAGCAGGGCAAGGGAGGTTCTCCTCCCCCTCTCTTCTGTGCTGGTGAGGCCCTACCTGGAGTCCTGGATCTGGTTCTGGACACCCCAGTTCTGGAAGTACAGGGAACTACTGGAGAGAGTCCAGCGCAGAGCCACTGAGCTTATTAAGAGAATGGCGCACCTCTCTCATGAGGTGAGGCTGAGGGAGCTGGGTCTCTTTAGCCTGGAGAAGAGGGGACTGAGGAGTGACCTCAGGAATGTTTATAAACACAGAAAGGGCAGTGTCAGGAGGACGGAGCCAGGCTCTTCTCGGTGGCACCCACTGACAGGACAATGAGCGCAAACTGGAGCGTAGGAGGTTCTCTTTAAACACAAGGAAACACTTTTTCACAGTGAGGGTGCCAGAGCCTGGAACAGGCTGCCCAGAGAGGGTGTGGAGTCTCCTCTGGAGACATTCAAAACCCACCTGGATCTGTTCCTGCGTGACCTACTCCAGGTGATCCTGCTCTGGCAGGGTGCAGGGTTGGACTCGATGATCTTTCGAGGTCCCTTCCAGCCCCTAATATTCTGTGATTCTGTGTCAGATGAACCCTGGCACCCTACAGCTGGAGCTAAAGCTCCTGCCTATTCCACACCCTTAAGGTCCCAAAGACACAAATTCTGGGCCCTGTTCACTTGTAGCTTTCCTGTCTTTTCCCATGACAGTGCCTGGCTGTGCCCAGGAGCAGGAATTTCACCCTCACCCCTGCTGAAGGGATGGGGCAAAAATAAAGTGCTGCTCCCCTTAGTGGCCTTAGCACCAGCAGCACGAGTCACAGCACTTCCCTCTCTGCCCCACAGTAATGGCTACCCAGACAGCCAGTATCTCCGGGAGGTTTGCGCAGTGCTGAAGAAACTGGACATCGCGTGAGACTCCTTGCTTGAGCGGCCACAGACTCTGCCTTCCCTCCTCTTCCAGCTGAAAATACTGCATCTTAGCATAGGCAGCTCAGGAAAAAGCGAGTGTTTGTCCAGGGAGCTCCTCTGTCCCCAGAGGTAGCCAGAAATCTGCACATTAGTGACAGCAGCACCTCCATCCCCACCCCAGGCAAGCCTCAGCATGGATCAGAGCTTCCCTCTAACTCCAGCTCCCCCTGGATGTGTGTCCTCACCAGCCAGTGACACCGCTTGTTTCAACACCAGCTCCAGGCTGAGCCCCGGCGCTTTCAGCATCACAACCCCAGCCTGGGCAGGAGCCTCTGTGTAGTCTAGCTCTGTATTCTAGAGGCCTCTTCCACCTCCAGCCACCTCAGGCAAGTTCCAGCTCAGCCAGTATCAGAGCTGAGCTGTCATTAAGTTCAGGGGTTCACTCAGACGTGTCATTCCTCGAGCAGACAGCCCCGAGGCCCAGCCCCGCCCCAGCACCCGATGCTGCCTCTGGGGAAGCATTAACAGCTTTCAGCGCAAAAGGACACCTGCCTCCCTTGAGAATATTCAGGCATAGATGGTTTTTAAATGTAGAAACACAAATAAACAAGATTTATTCCTACACTTTTAGTAGAAGTTGTTCACACCTTGTCTTACCCTCACCCCAGGCACCCACTTCAATCGCAGCCGGCTATGGATACACCCAGACACAGGGTGAAGTGCAGAGGCCAGCTCCAGGCTTTGCAAACAACAAAAAAATCACCATAGCTACACTTAACAGCGTGTTAAGAGATCACCACAATACTCGAGGCCACAATTAACCGTTGTCCTTGAGAGCAGAGGCACCTTCTCACCCTGGGAGAGTTAGGATTTATCAACTGAATGTGTCCACCCCTGGAGAAGCAAGAGCAGGGGCCCAGAGGCTGATCTGGGGGCAGAGGGCTTGTTTCAGCAGAAGACTGAGCAGTACGCCACTCAGGGTTTTGTTATGCTTTTAATTAACATTTGACACACATAAGGCATATGGTAACATTAGACAGAGGAGCATTACACAGTATAGTCATGTAAACAGCACTGGCACACTTGCTTTCTGTCCAAATTGGTTACACGCACAAAGCAGAATATATATTTTAAACAAAGATTTTTCATGTGTCTGTAGGATGAGTATGACACATATCTGCAAATCAACACAAGACAGTACAGACCAGACCATATGTTGTAAGAGGCTCAGAGGCTAATGCATTTCACATCACACTCACGTACAGCTTGCCAGCCACGCTCTCCCATTACCAGAACTTAGCACACTCTAGGCTTCATTAGGCAACCCGAGTGGTTCTAGAGCAGCTGTATCTGGGCCAGGATCCAGCACCAACTAGAGCCTGAGGCTCACAGGACTTCTTGCTTCTCCCTGGTCGACCAATTCTAGTTTAATACAGGTATCTGAAATGAAATGTCTAGCTAAATCCCTTCCCTATCTCGAAGTACTTGGCAAAGGTCATGGTCCTCTGCGCAGCTGAGGCTGCTCCTGCCCCTCCCCTTCTGCAGTCAGCGTGCAACATGCGTGAGCTTGAGAGAAACCAGAGAGGTGACAAAAGCTGCCTGGTGACAGCAAAGGAGTCGCATTTTGTCCCAGACCAGCAGTACCAGTCTGAGAAAGCAACTGGAGTAACATGCAGGAATGGCACTGGCACCACTGTGCCAAGCAGCCCCCCCAGGCGCAGGCACAGCCAGGGATACCTCTCATCTGCTCATGGACTTCTCACATCACAACCTTTGGACCAGACAATCAGTAAAATAAACATTGAATTGCACTTCTGATAGCTGGGATGGCACAAGCAGTTTAAGCACAGGAATCTCCCATTTCTTCACTAGCACAACTCTGCCCTCAACAGCTAAGCAACATTGAGTGGAATGATTTTTATCCTGGGGTTTTTGCTTGGTTGTTTTTTGCTTTGGTCCTTAGTATACAAACCTGCTGGTTAACTTCATGGAGTTAAGACACTTGAAGTTGTTTTACATAGGTTCTACACTTACCAGCCCATAAAATGTCTACATGAAGAAGAAAAAAAAAAACAAAACAAAAAAAGAAAAAAAAAAAACAGAACAAAAACAACAGAGCACTGATCAGTGGGGCAGTGGAGACCAAGGTTACATTTAATCTTGGTCTTTCTGTAGAAAACATTGTTGCTACCAAGGGACCTAAACCAGTCAGTGCGAACCTCAGAGTAACTGTTTGCACTGTGCCCTGATAAGGGCTTCAGGAATTTGCAGGTAGAAGATACAGGAGCAGCTGCCCAAGGGAGTCAGGAGCTGGGATTGTTTCCAGAGAGCCAAGCCTGAGCTCACTCAAGGACTGGCCGGAGCCAAACAGCTGCCCTGGGGGAGACAAGGGCTCTACAACAGCTCTTATGGATGGGGGAGCACAGAGCTACGAGGACAGCCCTGGAAAGGCTGCAATAGCTGGAAAGGGAGCATTTTATTCACAGTAAGTCAGACTGTATCACCAGCATTCACAAAACAGAGCTAGTGAGAGTCGCAGCAGGTTTTTGGCAGTATTTTGAAAGCCCAGAATGGAAAAGGCTCCAGTGACTTCCTAGTCCTTATAGGCACACAGAAGAAGGCACCGAGATACTGGTTTTGTGGCGCACCACATGGCAGCACGGCAGAGGTGTCCTATGGGAAGCTGCGAGACTCCTGCTTTCCTCCTCCACGTGGCACCGGGAGGGACAGACGGCGAGAGCCTCACTGTGCTGCCTGAGCCAAGGCCGTCCAAGTAAGGCACTGAGCACGCGCTTAGCCCAGAGTAACGCAGGGAGAGGACATGACTGTGAAACACAATTTGATAGTTTTCCCCGTTGCAAGTGTGCAGGACCTGAAGATGTGCAGGGTTGTGTGCCATTTGAACACACTGCTCTTTTATCAAGGTGAAGTCCAGTTTCTTGGAGGTACAGGTCCAAACTTCCCATTTCAGCAATTTAGACAGTCCTCCTGTTGTCAGACCTGGTAAAGCAGCATTAGACACTGCTGGATTTAATCTAAATTAGCGTGACAGGGCAGGTGGGAAGGAGGAACAGCAAGATTTTTGGATCCAGAAAGGTTAAAAGTTGTGCTTGTGAGTTTCATCAGACCATGTTCCCGAAGCTCAGGTATCAAGCGTAAGGTGGACTGACAAGTATCTGTGACAGGGCTACAGTCCTCCTCTGAGATTGAAGGGAATAGGGTTGTTTTAATACTGGAAGTTAGCCAGGGCAAGTCCCCAAGAGGCTGTGCCTATGCATTCCTAGAGAGCCAGGGACTGTGCCCAAACACCTGAAACAAGCTGCAGCAGCAGAGAGGAAGCCTGCTGGAGGATGGAGCTGGCTGAGGAAGGAGCCACATTCCTCATCCACGTGGAAACCCCCAGTCCTGCCCAGCACTTGGCTGCTCTCGATCAGAGAGGGCCTTTGCACGTGGGGCCCATCGCCCAGCAGGCACTGTCCCTCTTCAGGGTTTGGTTCAGCAGGACTCCTAGCAGCAAGGTTCTGCCCCTGGTGCCTGTGCACTTCCAGGATGGGCAGCATTTCCTGGCACCCTCAGGTTTACCTTTTCAAATCCAAAATAAAGCCTAAAAGTCTGCAGCACCTACAATCCATGATGAGGCCTCAAAGCAAGCACAAACAGCACCAGTCACTCAGGGCTGAAAACAGGGTCCAGCAGGAAGGGAGGACATCATCCAGGACATTAAGTGCTCACAGAATTAGGCTTGGGTCTCTGCACAGCCATGTTTCTAAATGTATGGAAGAAAACAGGAAGAGAAACTAAGTTTTGGTCTGGGAGAAGCACCCCAGGCAGAGAGAGCCCAAGGGTCCCAAGACTTGCAGTTCCAGGCGGAGAAGAGTCAAACTCTACTGCAGCACTGAACTACGAGGGGAGTGCTGGTTTGAAGAGGTATCTAAGGAGCTAGCTAGAAGAGAATGGAAAGAACAGTCTAAACTGCTCATGATGCCCAGGCCAAGAGGCTTGACATAAAGCTGGGCAGTTGACCATCTACACTGGTAACCTGACAATAACTTTACTGAGCAGCATGCCACAAAAAGCCAGCCCGGGCTCCTGAGAAGCAGGCTCATGGGACTGGTTCCTGTAAGTACCTCCCAAACTGCAACACCTCCCCATCACACAGGGCACAACACAGAGCAGGCATTAACAGGGGCTTATTTTGTTCCCATCTTGCTGAAGTCCAGTTGAAAACTGCAGCCCTTGGAAATACAAACACGAGGGTGAAGTTCAGCCTTAATACCAACTTCGAGCCCAACATTAATAAAGCACAGAGCCAACATCAATTGTTCCAGTCATCTGGGACACAGTTGAGTCCTTATGGTCTCTAAAACTCAGACACAGTTTAGATCTCCCTATACAGTTTGGAATCAGAAAATGGACAAGATCAAGTTACCTAATTGAAACTTTCCTTCTGTATTTAGATCCAGACCAGATCAGCCTGTCAGGTTATTTGCTGACTGCTTAGAGAAGTGACTGCAAATTAAGTGCAATATGCCATAAGCTCCAAAATGCCAGGATGGTTATTTACAAGGCAAAGACGTGACCTGTTACTATCCAACTGGTCTTAGAGCCTACGAAAGCAGAGGGGAAAGAGCATAGTTAGCATAAACAGAAGAGCAGCCCTTGCTAGAATTAAACTAGGCCAGCCATGCTTGTCCTCTGGCTGTTGGGGAAAGATCCCAAGTTTGACCTGTTCTGCTAAACGGGCTTCTCTACGGTGACAGTGCAAATGCTTCAGCAGGACTGTTTCTGTGGAGATATCTGGCAGTTGCCACAGTACAGTACATCTTGACTTTACAGTGATGGGCTATGCAGTTGTTAACCACCAACTGCCCAGAAGATTCAGCTGCACTGCCAGAGGAAAATAAGGTTAGTTTGGAAATTTGGTAGAGAAACAAGTGATTAGAAAAGTATACAAAATAAACAGGCTTCAAAACAGAGAGCTAGGGCAGGAGGCATATCTGGCAAAGGGTCAGTCACAACGAGAGCATGCAAACCTCATCTGAACTGTAACCACGATGTTCTCATACTGGCGAAGATGGAAGCTACTGATCTATCCATTTCCAGGTCCCAAAGAAATCAGGGAGTTAAACCATGAATTCACAATCTGCACACATCTCTTCTCCTTAGTTCTCTTCTTTTTTGGATTCTTCCTTGGGTGCTTCAGGAACCAGGATAACCTTTCCAACATTCTTCTTCTCTTGCATCTGCCTCATGGCATCAGCCACCTGGAAGCAACAGGAATCTTATGAGACCCACACCCACTACACAGTGTGGCCAGATGCTTCCCGGGCCCCTCCAGTCCACCCAGACTAGTCCGAGGGCCACACAGAAGGCAGCTTTCCCAGCAGCCTAAGCAGGTGCCAAGCATTTGGCTGCTTCTGTACAGAGACATTTTGGGCAGGGTTGGGCAGCTGCCCAGCCTGCCCCAGGCAACTGTCCTCACACATTCACACAGATGAACAGCAACACACACAAGGATGCTCTGCTACACAAATCACAGAAGAGTGAAGTGCGCGTCTTCACAGCTTCCTTTCCAAAGTGAGCAGAGCACTGCAGAAACCCAGCCAGCAGCCAGAAGGACAATGCTTCTACCATCTACACAAACACAGAACAACATGCACAGATTTTTATTACTATTTTTAAGCGAAACAGCACCTGGGCTGGGCCTGGAATCAACAGAGTTTTCCATAAGGATTTGCACCAGACTTATTCTTGGGTACTAATACCAACTGATCGCTACCAAGTCCCCTGCTCCCCTGCAATTATCCCTACCCCAGCAAAGGACTTCCAAGGGAAGAACCTGACTCTGCCTGATACAACACTGAGCGTAACAGAGCCACTGAAGCCCCCGCTGCTTCCTTCCAACATCTTCATTCTGCTACTCTTCCTGGGCTCTTTTTCACTGGTGGAAGGGCAGCAGCCCCTTCCCAGCTGTCTGCTTAATGGGGGCAGGCTCCAGACTGATGCATAACCCAGCCCCTCGCTGGGCTGCTGCTGCCCACGGAGCACAGCTGAGCACCTGCCCTATTCCACAGGGACACTGTCTGGCATTGCCCAGCTCTGAGCACTGGAGCAGAAGTGCGCAGCCACTTTATTCCCCCTCGATATCTTGAAATGAAAAAGGCACCAAATGTCCGAGAACAATGGTTATTAAACATTTGCAACAGTTCAGCTCCCAGGAACAAGGTGCTCACACTAAACCAGAGCTCACTGTGCAGAAACAATGGCCCAGTTATTGCTGGGTGCTGCCAGCTTGTAATGTTAGCTCAGACTTACCTGATCAAAGGGCCAGACTGAGTCTATCTTGGGCTTGATTTTGCCTTGACTGTACAGGTTAATCAGCTTGGCTACAACACCTCCAACAAGCTCATATTCTTCATCCATGTACCCAAGGTGGTAGCCACACACAGCCTTGTTATGGTGTAGGAGCTGCAAGGCATTGATGCTGAACTGGTTCCACCAGGTTTTAGCCATAGCCATAAGGTTCTTCTTCTGCCCAGTGAGAAGGTTTGCCACCCCTAAAAAGAAGGCAAGCCACAGATGAGCTGGAATCGTCACGACACGAGAGGCAGTGGGCATCCACGGAACAGCTCACACAATACGCAGGGTAACAGCCGCTCACACACTGATGAAGGTCAGAGGTGAGAACTGGATCACATCAGGATCTGCCCAGTTGACCTTCAACGGAAACAGGCACCTGCCTCGGCCTCAGGACATGCAGAATTTGGATTATCAGCACCCATATATTGCAAAACTATAGAACAACTCCTCTCCTAGGAGGGCAGGAGCAGCACAGCTGGACTGGAGTGCTGGCAGAAGCCAGAGAGGGTTATGAGTCACGTCCAGCCCAGCTGACAGGACAGCACCCCCTTCTCCCACAGCCCAGCTTCCTCAGGGGAGCCACACGCTGCAAGGGCCAGGACAAAAGGAGCAGCACACTGGTGCAAGTGTCTGGAACGCCACTGTGGGTTGTGTGAGGGCTTTGTCTATGGGACAAAATTACAGTGTTTCAGGGCAGGGGAATGGAGAGATAAGTATTCAGTAGCCTCAAACCTCATCACCCACACATCCTCTAGAAGAAAAGCAAGGCCCTATCAGTGCTGTGCGTTAAGTCAGCCTGGACAAAGCAGCAGATCCTCTGTGAGGACATTCCAGCTTTCCCTGCAGGCACTAGCTTGTACTTCATCTTGCCATGGCAGCGAAGAGCCTTGGAGCCTGTGACCAGAGCTCTCGGGACAAGACAAATCTCACTCCCCTCAGTGCCTCAACCAGGTGAAGCATCCTAGAGACTTTTGTGAAACAGAATTCCAACACATACAGCAGTCAGCAACAGCGATGCTCCCTTATGGCTGTGCACCCAGGTATGGAGCAGTGCAGAGCACTCCTATGCGGATCCACAGCCACCCTGTCACCACACGGTCCCTCCTATGCAGGGACTGCAGTTTAGTCACACTGCTCACACTTACCATAGGTGATGAGTTTGCCCATCGGCTTCAAAAGGTTAAATGCTTTGGATGTATCGGATCCTCCCAGAGGGTCCAGGACAATGTCAACACCTAGACAGAAATAAAAGTAACTAGAAGTTTCTCTGTGCTTGAAAGAAATGCAGGACAGTTGTAGAAGTTCTCCACCACACCATACCTTTGGGAGAGATTTTCCGGACCTCCTCTGCATAATCCATTGTTCTATAGTCAATGGGGTGAGTGACTCCTCTCTCCTTGAGGGAATCGTGCTTGGAGGCAGATGCTGTGCCAAAAATGGTAACGTTTTCTACAGTCTTGCACAGCTGGATGGCAGCAGTTCCCACACCACCTGAAAACCCGCAGTGAGAAGAACTTAGAAGCAAACAGCCCCAGCAGTTGGAAGAGCCTCTGGANGGGGGGGGGGGGGGGGGGGGGGGGGATGGAACCATACTTTTCATATGGAATCAAGGCTTTGCCTAAGGCAGACTGATGTCTGTGACACACTGGGGAGACTGACCCCAGTTGCTAGAAACAGGTTCAGCACTTCCCAGCGCCTGGGTCAGCACAAAGCCTGCATCTCTGGCAGGCAATGTTTTGCCAGCCTAGCCCCCTTCCAATCGCTTCCTCCCCTGCGCCACCCATTCAGAAGCTGCACGTTGAGATCAAGAGTCTCAGCACAGGCTGGCAAGAAGGACTTACCTGCAGCCATGTGGATGAGGACACTCTGGTTGGGTCTCAGGTTTCCAAAGTCAAACAGGATCATGTAGGCAGTGATGTAGTTGACAAGAAGAGCAGCAGCTTCCTCAAAGCTCATTCCCTCAGGCATCAAGAAAGTCTGACTGGCTGGCACATTCACAACTTCTTGCCAGAGCCCTGACCTAGCCAGGACCATTACCTTGTCACCAACCTAAAACCAAACAGAGGACAAGGCAGTCTGAAACAAACCCCTGGCTAGCAGAAGCCATCACACATTTGCCCTCCCTACACCAGAGCCAGGTGCACACATTCCCTGTGCAGAGGTCCACAGGGACTGACTGAGGCACCCAGGGCCTGGGTGGGAGCCTGCAGCCTGTGCTCCACTCCTCGGGCAACTGCACTACAGCAAGTCTATCCACAGACCTGGGCACACACCAGGAGCCTCACAGGGACCAGAGGTGCCCCAGGCTCCGGCCTGCACCCAGCATGCTGCCCGATCGCCAGCTGCCCAGACCAACAGACTCCCAGCGAGGTAACAGGGATGGGAAGTGTCCTGCCCTCCCTGCCCAAGCTGGGAACAGGAGTCTGAACATCCTGAAACATTTCTGCTGCCTTTCGAGAGGATCATTCTGCCAACGGGCAGCCTTAGGGCAATACTTAACAGCATCAACCCCGGAAAAAGCATATCCAACCTTAGACCCGGGACGTTTCTCTGAGCCTCAGGCCTGAAGTCTGAGGCATCGCCCCAAATCTGTTCTTATCCTACTGGGCAAGAAACATCTGCTCGCTGCACAACGGGAAGGAGACAGCAAAACAGCAAGCGGAGAAGAGGCGGAGCCAAGGCAGCGAGCAGAAAGGCTCCTGGGTGTTTGGGTTTGGCATCTACACTTGAATAAATCAAGATGTTTTCCAGGAGGGGAGGGAATCATCTTTGACACACTGGATTTTTTTGAGGCACTTTGTTTTGCTAGTTGTACACCGAAAAATCATCATAAAGCACCATAACTGCAACAGCCCTAAGACCCAAAGGTCTAGGACACACAGAGCCAGCTCCTCCATTGCCCGAGATGCTAGAAACACAGCAGCGCCTAGCCTGTGGGCCACAAAACCAGTACCAGGAGCAGCTGACCTGCTCGTACCCACACCTCACCACCCTCAGATAGCTCTGGGCACCTCTGCAGCAGCTGGAGCCGTTTCTTTCCACATTTGTGTAGTTTAAAAGGAAGGTCACAAATATATTTAGAAACTGCATGGTCATCCTTTAGCCCAACTTTTTACTAGCACTCGCCTTTAACAAAAGGATTTTGTACGTGCAAATACACCTGGCAGTCCCTATGGAACCGACCGCTGCCAGCTTCTCCCCACGATTCCAGACACCAAAGACCCCGCCCCGAAGGCGTGGGGGGGACAGCGATGCTCTTGCAGTCCCGGGGGCGAGGGCAGGTGGGGCCCTGGGACGGGACGGCCCGCGGAGCCCAGCGGCCCCTCCGTCGAGGGGCTTTGTCCGCTGCCCGGAAGCCGCAGGAGCCTCCGCGGGCGGGATTACGGCAGCGGCA